>CM040125.1:189164674-189321596 GCA_022559845.1 Amorphophallus konjac
GGCGCCGGGTTAAGCTCCTGCGAAGTTTTATTTCGCTCTGTTTGATTCCTTTTGCTCTGTTCTTGTTTCTTCAACTTGCAGATTAATATGTTGATTGATTTATTCATCTTATTGATGGATTAAGCTTGTGGAAAGAGAGTTTAAGTGTTTTAGTTGTTTATTAAGGTGGATTAGCATGAAGATTCAAGTGTTTCGTTTGAAGAGTTTGCTGTGCAGGGCAGTCCAGTTTGATGTAGAGGCTTCAAGCATACGTTGCTCTGGCCCTCAGAGAATAGCTTATTCGTTTGTTTTAGTATGTTCTCTCCTGGCAAAAATTGGGCAGCACCTCCCCCGGACTGACGCTTGCCAGAGAAAATAGAGGAACACCAAATGGATTGCTCCGGGGTAAACCTCAAAGTGTAGACCTCATGGCGGTCCAATAACCCATAAGTGAGTGTATGAAGCTCGAGGACTGGCCTTCAAGAACTCCCACAGCTCACGGGTGATGGTTTCATAAGCGGGACGAATGTGTGCCATGAGAGGCCATGAATGTTCATCCCCTGGCGGACTCCTTCGAAGGCCATGCTATGGAGAAGCAAGCTTCGAAGGGCCTGGATGAGGAGAAGGCAGAGGGAAAGAGAGGGAAGTAGAAGAACACCGTATGTTGCGAAAAGAACTTCTCTTTTTATTCATTTGCAAAGGGAAATACAGCTGGGAATCTACCCTAAAGTGAGAAAAGGGGAGAATACAGTAGAGAGAAAGGAGGGAATACATCGATGGGGGAGGGGGAACGGAGCACAAGCTCCTCCCCCTCCGAGCTCACCTCTCACTCTCACTCTCCTCTCTCTTTCTTTCTTCACCTCTCTGGCGTGGATGGGTGGAGCTTCCTTCTCTTCGGGTGGCCCTCTCCTATTTCTTTTTCTTCTTCTCTTCACTACATACAGCAGAGGGGGTTCGAACAGCCACCCTCTCTTCTTCTTTCACCCACCTATATATAGGACAGGTTGCGTTCCTTGTAGAAATGGCCAGTGGGGGAGGATTCCCGCCACCTCTGCCTTGATCGCAGCAACGCTGGGAGTTGACTCGTTGTGTTGGATGCTGCTGGTTCACGCCGTACGCTGCCATTCATCCGAGGATGGGATGTTCGTAGGTTTGTCGGGAGATCTACTGTTGCTGCCACCGTCGGTGCTGGCCTCTGCTGCTACCACCGTTGCGCTGTCGAGTTGGGGTGTGAACAGCTCTGCGATCTTTAAATGGCTATGGGACGGGCATTGAATGCCATTATTCTTCTCCTCTCTGGCCTTCGTGTGAGATTTATCCAGAAACAGAGCATCGGCATATGGATGGGATGGCCCTTTGGTTAAAACGGTGCGGAGTTGTGTGCGCCGGATTATCAGCACACAAGGGCCGCGCTGGTTTAATGCCAAGCAAGGAGGGGCGCGCCGGTTTAATGCCAAGCAAGGGCGGGCTGGTTTAAGACCAAAGCAAGGGCACATGAAAAAAAAATGGGGCACGCCGGATTAAGATGTTGAAGGGGCGCGCCGGTTTAGAGCGCGCCGGTTTAAGGCCCTTTCGCGCCGTTTTAAGCCTCGAATGGATTCTTTTCGAAGCCGCAGCCATTTATTCGAGTGTCGGCGCTCCTGGAATGTTCTAATTGCAACGTATAGCCTTCATAATATTCTGTTTACAGCCTTTGGGGCTTGGTCCTAGACTTTGCATGACTTTCGGTGCATCCCGAGACTGTGCCGGAGTTCCCGACTTTTCTTTGATTCAGCTCTTGACATGGCCGGTCGGAGCGTTGTAGCTGTATCTTCCGCTTGGGGGGCTTCCTTAGCGGGTAGTAGACCACCAAGTGAGTTCTCGTCCTGATCGGGCGAGGCGTGAGGTTTATTCGGCATTTTCGTCTTCGGCTTGCCCTCGAGTGTCGAGACGTGCATGACATATGATCGACACCGTCATTTTTTGATGTCCACAGGCGGTCGCATGATAGACCACCAGGCTTCATTGAATCCGAATTTTTCAGATTTTTGTATTATCCCCCCATTTATCCCCTAATTGATGTTTATATCCCACTTTAAATCCGTAATTACGTTTCTATTAATGAGCTTGGGTCAAAAGGCCTTGATATTGGGTCTTTGGGCCTATCTAAGTTGGGCTTAGCCCTTGGTAAATATAGGGCCTTTAAATGGAGTTAATAAATCCCTAATTCTTCTTGATCATCCATTAACCTTTAAAAATGCCCAATAATTATATTTTAATCCTAAAAAATTCCTAGAAAATTCTCGGGCATTACACTTTAACAGACAAAAGATGGGCCAAAACATTCAAGAAATCCAGATTCGGTAGAAGATACATGAACTTGGACCTAATAAAGTTTAAAGGGCCTAAAACCACTCAAATGGGCAAGGTGGGGCTCAAATGGGCTAAGAAGTGAGCGAATGGGCTAAGAAGAGTGAGAATTGGCGGCCAGGCCACTCCATCCGGCGGCCAAGCCACTCCATCTGGCGGCCACACCCGATCCGGCGGCCAACCCGCGCATGTTGTTCAACCACCGGATCACCCAACTGTTCCTCTGGCTGCCGTATTACCACCCATTTGGGCCCAGCCGCCGGATCACATCACCCAGACGCCGTATCAATGGCTTCCCAAGTTTTTTTCTTTTCTTTCCTGGCCACCGTAACACTCTCACGCATCTTCCCTTTTTTTTGTCAACAACACCAAACTCTCCACTGTCCCTAAGACTGTTGAGAGTCGGATCGGGTTCCTGAGATGCTCATGGGTGCTATATTAATGGGGTTTATACCCCTACATGGTGACTTATTTTCCAGGTTTTCTGATAACCCCATTGAGTCACAGGGATCCGCTACTTACTATAGCATGTTCTCCACTGACTTCGTAGAGGGGAAAAGAGAATAAATCACCTCAATGATGAATGATGACCCTTGTGGTTCCCAGGCTTTGATATGCCCATTTGTTATGGACCCCGTCTCGGCTCTCCGTGGACGGGTATCCTATTTATCCCTTGGCACATCCTGAGATAAGGGGAGATGATGTCGAAATTCATTCAAGAGGCTGATATATCATACCGTATTTTTCGAATTACCCCATTGAGTCACGGGGATCTGCCATCTACTATGGCGTGCTTTCCGATGACTTCATTAGGGGAAAAGTGAATAAAACCGCCTTAATGGCGAACAATGTCCCGCTCCTTCTTGGGCCTTTTGGCTCTCGGGCTTTGACATCCCCATTTGTTACGGATCTCGTCTCGGCTCTCCATGGACGGGTTTCCTATACGTCCCTTGGCACATCCCAAGATACGGGAAGATGCTGTCGAAATTAATTCATGGGGTTATTCTATAACATTGTACCATAGTTTTCAGCTACCCCTTTGGGTCGCAGAGGTCCGCCGGTTCCTATGGCGTGTTCTTCGATGGGTTCATCAGGGAAATGATGAATAAATCATTTTAACAGCGGATAGTGTCCCTTTGCTCTCGCCCTTGTGGCCCTCGGGCTTCGATTCGCCCATAGATTATGGACCCCGTCTCGACTCTCTATGGAAGGGTATCCTATATGTCTCTTGGCATATCTTGAGACAAGGGGAGATGCTGTCGGAATTAAACAGGGAGGCTATGTCATGTCATGCCTTTCCGAGTGTTCCAATCCTCCCACTGAATCACGGGGCTTCGTTATAAATTATAACGTGAGCCTCGATGATCCCACTAGGGAGATAGAACATTGACTGCCTTAAAGGCGAACAGTGCCCCGATCCTTTCAGGCCCTTCGGCCCATAGCTGTGCCGACTTTCCTTAAAGCCTGTGTGTACACCCTATGGTGCCAAGAATGGGTCAAAAGTAATCGGCAAAGCATTCACCACCCACTATTGGGTCCGGACTATCACTTTGATATGTCCGTCTGTCTTTATGGAGTCTATCTCAAGCTTCTATGGATGGGTCTCTTATACTCTCCCCCAACATATTCTGGGGCAGGGGGAGATGCTGCCGAAATTCTCTTGGAAACTGGAGTTTCGTTCCCTACTCCGCATTGGGTTTTCCTCGGCTTTCCGCTCGATTTTTACCTCTTGTAGGGGAAATGGCCTCACAGCTACTCATGCTGAATTATGAGAGCAAAGCATCCCATAAAGAGAATAAGTGAACGAGCAAGTGCCATTCCTTGGCATACATTATTTCGATGACGTATGAACCTGTCGGAGTGTAGTCATGCTGGTTTCCTAGAGGGTCAGCCCTCGGGCTCCTCCACCTATCATGAGGTATGAGATTGCCATCTAGGCATGACCGTCTTTCGGAACCATCCCGACTCTTCGTGGATGAGTCTCTTATAACCTCCTCGACACTCTTCGGGACAAGGGAGGTGCTGTCGAAATTTTATTTGAGTTTATTGAATAAACATGGGAATAAATGATTGAATAAAGTAATAAATAATTAAATAACGTTAAAAGCCAAATTCTACCCCTTATTCCTCCAATAAAAGAATAAACTGCTATACGCTCCGTACTCACTTGTATGAACCCATGCATGAGCATCCGCACTTGCTCGGCTCTCTGGTATATCAAATGGTGGCTAGTCGAAAGCCGGGTTAGGCCTGGCCGGAAGCTGTCACTAAGCGTGAGGTGATCTTTGGATCTAAGTTCCCCGCCACGTACCAGGAATTGGTCTAATAAAATCTTATTACATCGCATGCTTGCATGTGCCGCGTTCTGCTTTATGAAGCGAACATTACGTTCATACATTTTCGTCAGCCTCGAGGGCTCTTCTACTTTGGCGATTAATCAAAGGTTTTCCTTCTTTCGGAAGGATGTAATTAACGCCATAACCTTTATGGTATGGCGGACTTCAGGTCCCAACATGATCACCTTCTATTGTCTGATTGGTCAGACGAGCGCACAATAAAACTTCGTCACGAAAGTGACTGGCACGCCCCACGTTAATAATAAATAAATATAAATAAAATAAATCCAAAAGAGATTTTTTTCTCATCGTTCCACATGCCATCGACGTTTTGTCGTACGAGTGTTTGCTAAAGATGGTGAAAACCCGTCAAAACTAAGTCCGATCCAAACCCCCCTCTGTGGGTTCAATGGCCAGGTGACCTATCCTGAGGGAGCCCTAAGCCTGCCTGTTACCCTCGGTACCCCGCCCAAAGCCGTAACCTTTATGGTAAACTTCATAGTGGTCAAGGAGATATTGGCCTATAATGCCATTTTCGACCGAGGCATCCTCGGTCGAATCAAGGCAGTGCCCTCTACATACCACCAAAAAATGAAGTTTCCCACTAAATACGGCACCGGGGAAGTCCAAGGCAATCAGGCAACAGCTAGAAGGTGCTACATGATCTCGGTAGAAACTGTAAGGCCAGAGGACAAGGGAAAAGAGCTCTGAACAATTAAAGATAAAATGGCAAGCAAACTCGGGGGAGAGCTACTGTCTATTTTCCTCAGAAATGATCCGGCCCTCGAAGTAAAAATCGGGGCAGATCTACCACCCGAACTACAAGCTCAATACAAAGACTTTCTTTCGGAGTATGTGCACATTTTCGCATGGTCTAACAAGGATCTCCCTGGCATTCCCAAGGAGACAGTAATGCATCACCTCAACCTCGACCCTGCGGTAAAACCGGTACAACAACGAAAGAGGAAACACGCCCCTGAGAAACAGGCGATTGTTAAAGAGCATATCAACAAGGGGAAGAAAACTGGGTTATTTAACCCGGCCCTTTACCCTACCTGGCTCGCCAACATCGTCCTAGTACCCAAAGCCTCGGGCAAATGGTGAATGTGCGTCGACTTCACCGACCTCAATAAAGCCACCCCGAAAGACTGCTACCCACTACCAAGCATCGACCAGCTCATCGATTGAACCGCGAGCAATGAACTTCTCAATTTCCTGGATGCATATTTTGGATATCACCAGATCCAAATGAGCCCGAAAGACGTAGAGAAGACCGCCTTCATCACTGACTTTGGCATCTATTGCTATACTAGAATGCCATTCGGACTAAAAAATGCCGGAGCTACTTACCAACGGCTGGTCAATCAGATCTTCGAGGATCAGATTGGGCAGAACGTCGAAGCCTATATCGACGACATGCTTGTAAAGTTGCAAAAGGCCGAGCACCATTTTGTCGACCTGGCCGAGACTTTCAGCACTCTCTAGAGGTACCAAATGAAGCTCAATCCCGCCAAGTGTGCCTTTGGGGTTAAGTCTGGGAAATTCTTGTGCTTCAGAGTGACCCAACGAGGGATCGAGGCCAACCCCAACAAGGTCAAAGCCATCCTGGATATGTGGCTGCCTACCTGCATCAAAGATGTGCAACGACTGACCGGCCGGATCGCCGTGCTAAACTACTTCCTGTCCCGAGCGGCAGAACGCTGCCTAAACTTCTTCAAATTGTAAAGAGGGCCGAAATTGGTAACCCCCACGTTCGCCTGAGATGAGGAGTGCAAGAAGCATTCATCGAGCTTAAGGAGTTTCTGACGTCACCTCTTGTATTATCCAAGCCAGTACCGGGAGAGACCCTATACCTTTATCTCTTGACAACGCCATCCATGGTAAGATCAGTCATCATTCGAGATGACCAAGGAAGACAAAGGCCCGTTTATTACATCAGCAAAGTGCTCATGGATGCCGAAAGGAGATACCCCGCAACCGAGAAACTCGTGCTAGCGTTGGTTACCTCAGCCAAGTGCCTCCGGCCATACTTCAAGGGACACTCCATTATGGTGCTGACTAGCGAGCCTCTGAAGAAAATTTTGGCCCATCCAGAAGCCTCAGGTTGAATCGTCAAGTGGGCAATATTGCTCGGGGCCTACGACATCACCTACCGGCCACACACCGCCATTAAGGGACAAGCTCTCGCCAATTTTATCGCAGAGACCGTTGTCCCTCCGGGAGAGGCGTCCAAACCTACGGCCTGCCCGACCTGGGATCTCTTCATGGATGGATCTTCCAATTCAACCGGCAGCGGAGCTGGCATCCTCATCACATCCCTAGAAGGTGTCGAGCTCCAATACGCCCTAAAATTCAACTTCCAAGCCTCCAACAACGCCTCCGAGTACGAAGCCTTGATTTTCGGGGCTAGGATGGCGAAGAGCATAGGAGCCGAGCGAGTCAACATCTACACCGACTATCAGTTGGTCGCTAGCCAAATCCACAGAGACTACGAAGCTCAAGAATCACAGATGGTCAAATACCTTCACCTAGTGAAAGAGATAGCCCGATCATTCGAGAGCTTTCAGGTAATCCAAATAGCCAGGGAAGAAAACTCCCGAGCGGATGCCCTCTCTCGATTGGCCTCTTCCAACACCACAGAAGGGACCAGGTCCGTCCTACTCGAAGAGTTGGACCGAGAGAGCGTGGAAACCAAAATCGTAGCAACCGTACAGGCATCTCCCGACGACTGGAGGACCCCGTATGTAGCCTGGCTAACTGACTCTCGAGAGCCCGCCGACCCTCGGGAGGCAAGGTGACTCAAATATCAAGCTTGGCTATTCATCTTATTCGACGGAAGTCTTTACCGATGATCCTTCGCCGGCCCCCTCCTCAAGTGCCTTAGCACCCTAGAGGCCTAGCGAGCCGCTGAAGAAATTCACGAAGGGATCTGCGGAGCACACCAAGGGGGGAGGTCGATAGCGAGGATCTTGATGTGCCGAGGTTACTGGTGGCCCACCCTCCAGCGAGACTACTCCACATATGCTCGGAAGTGTGACCGCTGCCAAAGGTTCGACCACCTGATTCACCAGCTAGCCTCGGAGCTCATAACTCTAATCGAGCCATAATCTTTCGCTCTGTGGGGAATTGATAACCTTAGGCCCTTCCCAGTGGCACGGGCTTAGAAAAAGTTCCTCATCGTCGCCATCGACTACTTCTCCAAGTGGATCGAAGTCGAGGCTACCGCCAAGATAACAGAAGCAGTGATATGTAGTTTCGTGTGGAGAACGATAATTTGTCATTTTGACATCCCCAAGGTGATTGTGAGCTATAACGGTCGACAGTTTGATAGCTCTTATTTTAAGAATAAGTGTGCCGACCTACATATTCGCAACCACTTCACTTCGGTAGCCCACCCCCAGGCAAACAGGCTGGTCAAAAATGCCAATAAAACCATCCTTAGAGGCATAAAGACCAGGCTCGATAAAGCCAAGGGTAATTGGCTCGAGGAATTGCCTAGCCTACTATGGTCGTACCGAACCACTCCAAGAACCGCCACAGGTGAAACTCCATTCCAGCTAGTCAATGGCACCGAGGCAATCATCCCACTAGAGGTCGGTAGCCCGTCCCTTCGGGTTTTCCACTTCCCGTCCGAGCCTAATGACCAAAAATTGTTAGAGAACATGGACCTGACCGATGAAGTACGCGAAGTCGCAAGAATCCGAGCAACGGAATACCAGCGACACATGATTCAGTATTACAACACTCGGGTCTGAGACAGGTAGTTCCATCCAGGAGAGCTCGTTCTCAGAAAGGTGGAAGCCTCTCGATCACTGGAGACGTTGGGAAAGCTAGCCCCTAATTGGGAAGGCCCCTACCGAGTGATCGAGCTGCTCGAGAAAGGAGCATACCGACTATCTACCATGAAATGAACGCCAATCCCTCGAACTTGGAATGCAGCAGCCCTGCAGAAGTTGTATTTCTAAGCTCATCCATACATGTAAGAAACCAATAAAGATAGTAACCTCTCCATTTCATTAATGTTAAAATTTTGGTACATCAGATGGGCCGTAGCCAGCACAATGTGCATATAAAAAAAATCTGGTACAACACGGACTTATTACTCGGTGCCGATGAGGTTAGCGGCTCCAAGCTGAGCCCCTGACTCCACTCAATGTGGAAACTGGATCAGATAATGGGACGGCTGACTTCATCTGCTCGGGAAGTTTGAGGGAGATGGTACCAGTAGGAAGGAAAAGAAAAAGAAAATATGCCCGGGCACTAGAAAACAAGAGAAGGCCTCCTCTGCCAACTCTTTGGAAGAGGGAGCAGAACAAAGCCAACAAAGGATGGCACGGGCAAGAAGAAATAGAAAGCAAGCAACCTCTGAGTGGTGGGAGCAAGGAAAGAGGAGGATCAACAAGTGGGCATCTTCTAAAGAGTGAAAGAAAAAAAAGGAGGGGGAGAGGAGGAGCAAAAGAGATGAGGAAGGAGCGAGGCAAGGCCATAGCACCAAATGCCCTCTTCTCTCGGACCCCCTCCGCTTCTACTTTCGTCCTAAATAGGGGCGGCGATCTAGAGGTTGGGAGGGAGCACGTCGCCATGCGCCATCCCTTCTTGTATGCCGCCCGCCATTCACCGTCCATTCTTCTACGCCAAAGTCGTCAAAACGCCACCACCTAAGCCTTCATCAATGTCGAACTCCATACCTCATTGGAACACGACAATGGAAAAGAAGGTTGTGTCGGTTCTCACCGTAGAGAGAAAGAAGAGTAGGAGACTTAGCAAAGCCCCTGTTGCAACGTGAAGAGGAAGACGCGCCCTTCGGGAGCTTTTATAGGCCAGAGGGGGAAACCCCTACCTTAATTGAACCTCTCCTCGAAAACACGCAAGGAACTATAAAGCGAAGGCGAATACCTCCCCGAGGAGTAATTGCGCCTCCCTGCCATTAAAAGCTCTCTACGGGAATACGCAAAGGATAGGTCAGTCAAAGCGCCAAAACATGAAAAAATGCCAGATAAGCACCCTTTGATCAGCCGATCGGCATTACGACCAGATTTTTCGACAGAAGAATCGGACAAGATATTTGATTTACCAAAGACTGTGGATATCAAACTCAGTCAAACACGGCAAGAAGCATTCAAGTACGCTCTGAAACTTACTGCCATTATATTCCGAGGAAAAGAAAGTACGTGATGAAGTTTCCAACAAAAAAAGTGGTGCCCCCATACAAAAAGAAGGAAGGGCCAGTAAAGCAAAGATAGCCTAATCGATCGAGATGGGAGAAGAAGGGGAGGTCGGCGATCATCCCAGAAGCCTGGTAGTTGGAAGGCCCGCGACGCTCGGCCCCGCTCATACGGTCACGTGCAGCTCATCCTCGGCTCCCTCGGTGACGGCCAGCCCAGACTCTGACCCCACCTATGTGGGAACTGTCTCAGCCGTGTGCCCTCCCAAGGTAGCCTAGCTCAGGGAGCCCTCAACCTCGGGAGCGGAACTATCCTCGCTGCCATCCTCGCCACTCGACGCCGTAGAGGAGGGAGGAGTCGAGCCTCCTTCATCCGAGTCATACCGCTGATCGGGAAGAAAGATGAGCTCATTCGAAACCTGTTGTCGAGCCTCCCTAACGGCCTGGTTGAAGCCTTGGGCGAAACCCTTCTGCAACCCCCGGTGATAGCCCAGCTCGTTGTAAGCAAAGGCACTCTTCTTCAAGGCCTCAAGGTACTCCTCCGAGCTCAGATATCGCTCGATGGCCCTCGCCTTAGCCTCTGCTTCCTTTGCCTCGGCCTAGGCCAACTTCACCTCAATCTCGGCCAGCTTCATTTCAGTTTCAACCTGCTTCGTGTCAACCTCGGCCCGCATTATCTCGGCCTCCTCCCTCGCTCAATCAGTTTCCAGGAGACAGTTCCTGAGCTCATCCCGCTCAGCCTCCCACTGCCTTGAGCTCGATGCATGGGACTGGCAATCCTCTTCCAGGAGGCGAGTTTTTAGCTCGATAGTACGGTGAGCCTGAAACAACTGCTCGGATAGTGACCGCACACCCTCCTGATGCGCTCGATCCTGCGCTCGGAGCAAGACCACCTCCTTCCGGAGGACCTCAACCTCGGAGGACAGCTGCTCGGCCTTCTGGTCAGACTCGGCGCGACCTTTGGCCTAAGCCATTTCGCTGCTCTCCATCTTCAGCTAATGATCGGCGACCTCCGCCCCTAACTGGGCCATGAACAGGCCGCCCTCATCATCCTCTCGAGGAGCATCAAAGGGGGGCATCGCCGAAGCTCTTCTTGGATGGACGGGGACTCCAGCTCCAGGCAGCGTTGATACAGGGAAGCCTAAATGACAAACCGCCCCTGCTGTGAAGCAGAACTCCTCCGAGGCAGAATCAGCATGGCAATATCTCCCCCAGCAATTCCAGAGCTCGACGCTGTAATGCTCGGCCCAGCAGGGACTTGTGGACGTCAAAAAAAGAGAGAAGAAAAAGAGCAATCTAGTGGCACGGACGTCTCGACACCCCGAGAGCAAGTCAAAGACGGAAAGGCCAGATAAACCCCATACCTCCTCCAAGTAGGATGAATATATGTACTCGGTGCTCCGCCACCCAGTGAGAAGCCCTTCAGGCAGAAGAGATGGCCCTGGCTCTCTAGTCAGCATTACCGAAGGCCGAATCAAAAGAAATGCGAGAATGCGAACACATGTGTGGCACGCATCGGAAATCATTCAAAATCGTGAATCGGGATTCGGAGGCTCTAAACTAAAACACCCCAGAGGCGGTGCATTACAACTAAAGCAACACAAGAGGGCAGGCGCCCGTCCGAATCACCACTAAGCTAGGAAGACACCCTATGATGCTTAAACCAGCGTGGTTGTGCCTATATGGCCTTAAACCGACGTGCACTTCTTATGGGTTTAAACCCATTTGTGCTATTCCGGCGTGCACAACCCCGGTGCCGTTTTACCTCCGAGGCTTCCCATCCTACATCCGATCCCCTGTTTTCGGGTGTAAATAGAAGGAACTTACCTGAAGTGGGTGAGCAGCCTACTCCTGACCAATGTGCAACCGCCTGAGCCCCTCCAGCTCCCAGGAATGGAGGGCTTCGAGCTCCACACCGAACGTCACTTCTGTCACCGTCGGTCACCGTCGGCCAATCCCATGGAGGCAACTTCCCTACTCTATTGCTTCCCCTATCCACAGGCCACTCAAGATCTTCGAGCAGGAGAAGGTGAAGAAGAAAATAAAGGGGGGACCGCTCCCATACTTACTCTTATAAAAGGGAGGCACACTCCACCGGAGAAAAGAGCTGGTTCATTCGGCTGAGGGTTGGCTGATGGAAGAGAGGAAGGAGTGCCCGTCCCCCTGCACCGGCGAGGTGAAGAAAAGAGTGGGTGTGAGAGAAGAGAGGCGAGCTTGGGAAAGGGGTTTAGGCTTAGCCCTCCTTCTGCCATTGTATTTTTTGTCTCTTTCGTTCCTGCTTTCTTTTGTTATGGGGATGATTCCCCCCTTATTTATTACGTTTATCCCCTTCCCTCGTGGATGAATAAAAGAGTGACTTTAGCAAATATACATAGCGTTCTACTGCTTTGGCTTGCCCATCTCACTGAGTCTCTTTTCCTCCTGTTCTTCTAATCATCCAGGTGCCTCGAAGGTTTGCCACTCTGTGGCATTTCCTCTGAGGAAACCCATCTGGAGGATGAAGAGTTACGGCCGTTCATGGCGAACATCCGCCCCGTTGGGATATACGCGAAGCTATTACCCGTGAGCCATGAGAGCTCTTGAAGGCTAGTCCTCGAGCTTCTCCACACTCACATCTGGGTTATCGGACCACCGTGAGGTCTGGATTTTGAGGTTCACCCCGGAGCAATCCGTTTGGTGTTCCTCTATTTTCTCTGGCAAAACCTCAGTCCGGGGGAGATGCTACCCAATTTTTGCAAGGAGCATGAACAATAAGAACTAAGAACGAACACACATAGAAGTGAACAAACTAGGCTTCTTCCTACCAAGAACTGCCTAACTCAGAAAGCCCCCCCCCCCTCTCTTGAAATCAAACATAAACTAAGCTTCCAAGCTCTTGCATAATAAACCCCTTCTAACAAAAACACTCAAACCTTCATGCTAAATCACTCTAACAAATGGCCAAAACACTTAAACCTCCTCTCTACCAATCTAATTTACCAACTGAATGAGCCACTCGACTATCAAATTAACTTGTAGGTGGAAGGAAAGAAGAAACAAAGTTAGAAAAAATGAAACAAAACTTCAAATAAATTATCGCGGCGTGCTCTTAATCCGGCGTGAGCGAATCCGGCGTGGTACCCCCCCCCCCCCGCGCCGGTTTAGCTTCACACTCAAAACCATCTCAAAATACTTGGAATGAATAGTGCTTATTTTGGCGTGCCATACTGTTCCTTGGCCTTAATCCGGCGCGCCCCCTTGTGCGGCCCTATCCGGCGTGCCCCACTTCTTCTTGGTCCTAAACCGACGCGCCCCATGCTCCACACTTAAATCGGTGCGCCTCCTCCCTTGGCCTTAAACCGATGCGCCCCCCCTCCTTGTGGCTAAACCAGCACGCCCTCCTCTTGATGCTAATCCGACGTGCCTCATAAAAGGACAATTAACCAAACAAAAGAAAATAGAAGGCTTGAGGTTAGTAGAAAGAAAAGAAAGCATATAAACCATTCCTGTGAGAACAAACCATATAATTTAACAATTGGAACAATGATAATAAAAATGTTATAACCAAGTTGGCGCACCCCAAGTCATGGTACAAAGGCAATATCGCCTCTGTTATAATCAAAATTGTGTTCTGGTGCAAGGGCGCACGTTGGCGAGTTCGGGCTTCACACTTAACAATTCGCTTCCCCGGACTGTGCGTGAAGAGAAAGGTAACGATGCCCCATGGTATCAGATGTGGACCTCGGAATCCCCAACATGGCCATAGTCTGAAACCGTCTCGGGCCAATAGTCCATCAACTTGACCCACTTCTATCGGGATCCAATCCCACATTCCCATTAAACTTGTCGTACTTGCGGCAGACATTCGTACGATTTATCGTCATCTTCGATGCTTCAAATGCGGACTCTCATCCGAACAATGAATGGTCCGTTAGTGACCGACATATATATATCGGGACCTAATCCCGGTATTGAATTAAACTTCCCGTACTCGTGGCATACATTCGTACGGTTTTATCATCATCTTCGATGCTTCAAATGCGGGCTCTCGTCCGAACAATGAATGGTCAGTTAGTGACTGACATATATATACTGGGTTCTCATCCCGCCCCACATTAAGCTTGTCGTACCTGTGGTAGACATCCGTATGGCTTTCTCGTTGTCTTCGATGCTTCAAATGCAGACTCTCGTCCGAACGACGAATGGTCCGTTAGTGACCGACATATTTACCGGGACCTAATCCCGCACTTGCATTAAACTTGCCGTACTCATGGCAGACATTTGTACTGGTTTATTTCCGTTTACGTCGTGCCTTCAATACTGATCTTTGTCCGAACATAAAGTGGTCCATGAATGACCAACAAAATCTGAATGGAACGAGATGGCTCTCGTCTTCCCCGAACCCTACGTGTGGGAATATCAATAAGACCTTCGTGAGTCACGTTCAGACCTCGGGTTCACCCCAACCATGGTCATTGCCTGACCCACATCCTAGGCCTATAGCCTGCTATCTCTGTACACGTCTTTGTTTTGGAATCTAGTCCCGGGAAACTTTCCCGCTGCCCTTCGACACCGTAAATATTAACGATGCCCACGCAAGTCTCGTTTGGACCGCGGGAGGCACCCTCGGAATGGTCCTGACTCCATCTCGCACCGAGCCAATAAACTCGCTGATTCCCGACCACTCTAGCCGGGATTCAACCGAATGTCTCCAATCCCTTTGAACAGTAAATTTGTCGTACCCCGGCGTACATATGCTCCGATTTTCCCCGTGACGATCATGATATTCCGAAGCCGGATGCTCATCAGAATATCAAAAATGGTCCCTTGAGTGACCCACATATTTCGAATGCTTGCTTCCCTAGACATCGGGCTTTCCAACTAATTCGAGACCGCTATCGGCTTGTTTCTCTCGATATAGTTTCCTAGCCATAAGGCCCTAATTCCTGGTGATTAATCAAGGGTGTTCCCCTCTCCGAGGGGATGTAAATGATGTCGTGACCTTTATGGCATGGCGGGTTTCGATCCCGGCACGAACTACACAATCGTCTGATTAGTCAGATCAAGCGCACCATGGGCTTCCTTGAAGCCCGAATAAATCGTCACTTTGTGACTGGCACGCCCCCGCACTAAACAAACGAATTAACCCGATCAACAAACGAACCGATTCTTTTCAAATTTTAGTGCGTCCATAGGACCCCGGCACCAACCTCTTCCATGTGCACCCCCGCAGGCTACGTCGGACCCTCAAAGCCAACCTTCGCTCCTTGTGCCCCCGCAGACTCGGTGGTGACCTCCTCGACCGACTCGTGCCTCTCTGGCCTGGTGACTAACGAGCCCAAGCAACGGATACCCTTGGCAAGAGACTCCCCCGCTGATGGGGGGACCTTCGTCTTCTTCTGCCTACTCTTCTCGGTGGTCAGGTCTTTCATCACCCCCAACAGCAGCTGCGCCCCTGGAGCTTTCCATTTGGACCCCCGTTGCTCATCCTCCCAAGTGACCCTTTTGCCCTTATCTCAGGCGGAAGAGGGACCCTCGGGAGCCCCAGGCGCATCTGAAGCGGCGACCCCCAACTCTCTCGCTGCGCCTCACGTCTGCTCACCAAAGGCATCTCGTCAATAAAGGCTCCACAACATGCAGCAAAGGGTTCTGAGGTCCATACCATGAGGCAGCGCTCGGTGAGAGAAGTCTTCAACAAAGGCTGGAGTCAACAGCTCGACGATCGACCAACGATTATCCTACAGAATTTGGATCTCCTTCTCTAAATCCGGTGAGATCGCTGGAGGCTTCTCGGGAAGAACCGGTAGAAGTTTCGGCTCAACAGGGAAATCCCACATATGGCCAACTTTGGTAAACCCCACCCAGAAAAACTTAGTCTTCCACCCCTTATGCGAGGAATCCCGAGGGGAAAGAGTCACACAACTCCTCCCTCTCTTCGCCTGAACAAAAAAGAAGCCATTCCCGGCATGGGCGTGCTCCTTTAGCTCGAAAAAAGTGTGAAAAAGATCTAAAGAAACAGTCACGCCACACGAGCCACAGAGAGCGAGGAAAGAAAGAATGAAGGTGTAAGAGTTCGAAACCAACTGGACAGGAGCCAGCTGGTAGAACTTCAAAAGCTCGACACCAAAGGGGTGGAGGGGAAGGCGGAAGCCACACTTCCAAGTCAGAAGAAATGTACAGAACATGCCCGGACGAGTATCCAGGCAACACTCATGGGGTTTGGTAGGAGAGAAGAAATATGGCCAAGGCAACCTGTAGCGAATCTCAATCTCCTTTATCGCGGACTCTGTCAATTCGCTACAAGGATGATCGCTAGATACCGGCTCCACGCTTACTCCTTGCTCGAATTCCTAGATTTCGGCTATGACATCGTGGTCCGCCATGGAAGAAAGGGAAGATGAGGATGGGACGCCTGAATCAGATGAGCTGGGTGGAGGGGGAAGCTATCGTACTGCCTCCATAGTAATCTCCGCTAACTCTGCAAAAGCTTCTGCAAGCGTCCACTCCCTCTGGCCGCTTCTCTGATGCATAAACTCTCCTCTGAACTCGCAGACACGATAAGGAAAACCCTAAGCAGATAAAATGTAAGGTGCAAGCACAAGCCTCTATTTATAAGACCCAGGCGATCCCAAGTGTCGCCGCTGTGATGTTTCGAACTCCGAGAAGGGCAATTTTTGAGCCCAAGAGCAGCATGTCATCATCAGGCTCGGGCCCCCATGCGATAGGACATCAGTATCCTCGGCCCCTAAACGTAATCGGCCAATGTACCGTCGAACCAATATGATGCCGCCATGACCAGGGCCCCCCACCTTCTTGAACCAGGATAGCCCTATAAACGGCCCCTGAGTTTCGAGACCGGGATAGCTCACAAACGGTCGATCTCCAACCGAGCCACGAATGCTACCCGATCATATTCTACTCTCCGAGCCTGATCATAAGGCTCGGGAGTAAGGGGGGGCAAGTGGAGAGGGGTAAGGTAGCGGCCCAATGAATATGCAATTGAGAGCGGCCCAACCAGGTCCAACCCGACCCAAATAGGCCCGACTCTCCAAGCGACCGCCCCATTTATGGGCCCATTTAGCTTGAAGCCCAAAGTTGCTTGGACCAATACGGGCTAGGCGGCCTCTAGCCCGGAAGCCCGAGCAACCGTCGAGCAGGGAAAGCCCAAGCGATGCCCGATCGTAATGGAATGAGAGAAAATTGGGAGTCAATGAAAAGGGAGACCAAGCGACTAAGCCTCAAACGGCCGAGTAACGCCCCCTATACTCTCCGCCTCCTCTGAGCACCCTACGAGAAGAACACTATATAAACCAAGGGAAACCCTCCAAAAAAGGTAATCTTGAGCGCCTAACACCACACCCACTGGTGGAGAGTGATCTCATGCTGCTCATTCCTTCTCCTACTCTCCTTCCACCTACGCTCTATAACTTTGCTGACTTTGGCATCGAAGGGTTTTCCCCGGGGTCTCAACCCTGGGCTCCTCTGATTCGTTTCCTACATTGCAGATCCCCGATCGTGGTACCAGCAGCATAGGCTTGCCCAGCATCATGCGACTCAGGATCTAGCGCGAGATCATGCCTCTTCAATTTGCGTGAATTAAGTCAAAATTATCAATTTCTTATTAAAGGGTAGGATTCATGCATGATGTGATAACCTAGATGCACAGTTAAAATAAAACATCAAATTCTCCAACTACAGTTTATGAAATCACGAGAAACCAGAGGGCTTTTGTTCCTAACACGTTAATTTGGCCATCCATGAGATAACCTACCTCTGGGAATACTCCTAGAGTGTGAATTTCTAACTAGAAGATCGCCCTAGTTCTTGCACGTCCTGCACGAACCCAGCAACTTTTCGTCCTTCTATCTCCTTAGCCTCTTGTTCTAAAATCTTGAAAATTGGAGGGTAGGTAGATGACATGAAGAGGAACGATAAAGTCTAGAGGATAGACATGAAAATACCTTTCCTAGGGCTTCTAATCTCCTGATCTTTGCTAGACAAACACACTAGTTCCTGTGCAGTCTGCAGCAAAGCAGCAACATGTAGGGCTTCTAACTTTCCAACGGTGTGTCCTCCTAGCACGAGATTTTGAGGGGAGTTAAAAAAAACTAAGGAGAACAAAATATTCTAAAGGAGTGACATGAAATAACATCATCTTACCGTCGAACCAGGCAAGCCAAAAGTAAGGTTTGCGTAGGTCGAACCTGGAACCTATTTATAGGGTTTGCTTAGGTTTGAGGGATTAGATCAAACCTAGAGTCTACATTTGGAGTAGAACTGATCCCTAGAGAGTTCTAGAGAGCTATCCATGCCAGATAGGTTAGATCCGAGGCTATTTGACTGTGGAATTTCCAAGTTTTTCATGGCTCTCACCGTTGCGATCACGGAAGCTGCTAGTGGTCGTCCTTGCACCGCTATATGGTGGTAGAGGTTGCGCGATAGACCGCAACCATCCAGGGTGCCAGAAATTTAAATTTCTATCAAACTCTTCCTATTTTTATCCCCTAATTATCCTATTAATTGGGGGATTTATCCTAAGGACGTTCTAGAGTATGGGCTTGGGCCAAGAGGGTTTTGGATTGGGTTTGTGGGCCTAATTTAAGTGGGCCATTGTGCTTGGTTATTAATTGGTCTTCCAATTCAATTTAATTAACCCAAAAATATATTTAAAAGCCCATTAAGCCTCTTTGAATGCTTAATAATGGTTTAAAATTTTTGAAAATTCCAAGAAAATTCCAGGGTGTTACACCCTCACCCACTAAAAAGAATTTGTTCCCCAAATTCAATACATGGGTTTTATGGAGAGTATACTTACAATCGAATAATTATAAGAATCTCCTATGCATAGCTTCTTTCATCTCCCATGTCGCGTCTTGGTCCGATCCTATATTCCACCATATTTTAATCATGGGAATAGTTTTGTTTCGTAGCTGATGCACTTCTCAATCAATGATTTTGATTGGCTTTTGTTCATATGTCATATCATTTTGGATCACCAAGTCCTCGTGACTTATAACATGGAAAGGATCATAGACGTACTTTTTGAGCATAGACACATGAAACACATCATGAACTCCAGCTAATTGAGGGGGCAAAGCTATCAGATATACGACTTCGCCAACCCTTTCAAGAATTTTAAAAGTGCCAATGAATCTCGG
Source organism: Amorphophallus konjac (assembly GCA_022559845.1). Classification (NCBI taxonomy): domain Eukaryota; kingdom Viridiplantae; phylum Streptophyta; class Magnoliopsida; order Alismatales; family Araceae; genus Amorphophallus; species Amorphophallus konjac. Next base: position 189,183,640 of record CM040125.1, read on the forward strand.
AGTGAGCTTGCCTTTGATGCTGAATCTTCGAATTCCTCGACCTGGAGAAAGTTTAAGAAATACGTGGTCTCCCACTTGAAATTCTAGATCGCACCTTCTATTATCAGCATATGACTTTTATCTATCTTGAGCCATCTAGAGTCTCTCTCGAATAAGCTTTACCTTCTCGGTAGTATCTTTAATGATTTCAGGGCCTAGAAATTATTTTTATACTACTTCATTCCAACAGATAGGTGAGCGGCAACTCCTTCCGTATAGAGCCTCGGATGGTGCCATTTGTATACTAACTTGATAGCTATTGTTGTAGGCAAATTACACTAGAGGTAAGTGGTCATGTCAACTTCCACCAAAATAAATTGCACAAGTCCGGAGCATATCTTCTACTACCTGATTCATCCTTTCAGTTTGTTCATCTATTTGAGGATGAAAGTAGTGCTAAAATTGAGTCAGGTCCCTAATGAATGTTGTAGACCCTTCCAGAATTTTGATGTGAATCGAGGGTCTCAATCTAAAATAATGGTCACAGGGACACCGTGTAGCTTGATAATCTCCTTCATGTATAAAGCTGCTAGAATATCCACAGACCGTCGACTTTTGATTAATAGAAAATGTGCATTTAGTCAATCGGTCTATGATCACCCAAATATCATCATGTCCACCTCTTGTCTTAGGTAAACCCATGATGAAATCCATCCCTATACTTTCCCACTTCCACTCGAGAATTTTCAAGGGATGTAGCTTTCCAGCTAGTTTTAAATCTTCTGCGTTGACTTGTTGACAAGTGAGGTAGTGAGATACAAAGTCCGCTATCTCTCTCTTCATATTGGGCCACCAAAAATTCCTTTTAAAATCTTGGTACATCTTGGTAGCACCAAGGTGAATAGCATATCTTGATTTATGAGCTTCTTCCATGATCAATTTCTTAGTGTCAGCGTGATCCGGCACGCAGATTCGATCTTTGAATAATAGCCTTCCATCGGTCGAAACAGAAAATTCCGGCCGTTGATCAATATTGGTTTTAATCTCCATCAGTATAGGGTCATTCTCTTGCAACTTGACTAGGTCTTCTATTAATGTAGGTTGCGACCGCATATTAGCAATAATACTTCTTTCTTCTTCTGCATCAACATCTAGGTTCAACTTTGAAAAATCTTCTATGAGATAGGTCGTACCTTTCCTGAGGCTTGCTAGAGTTGCCATCGTTCTTCTGCTGAGGGCATCAGCGACATCATTTGCTTTACCTGGGTGATATTGTATAGAAAAGTCGAAGTCCTTGAGATACTCCAACCATCTTCGTTGCCTCATGTTCAATTCCTTTTGGGTGAAGAGATATTTCAGACTTTCGTGGTCCAAAAAGATAGTGAATTTTCCCCCATAAAGGTAGTGTCGCCAGATTTTCAAGGCGAAGATAACAACAGCCAGCTCCAGATCATGTACGGGGTAGTTCTCTTCATGACGCTTCAACTGCCTCGAAGAATAGCAAATCACCTTACCATCTTGCATGAGAACGCATCCAAGGCCAATGCCAGATGCATCCGTATAGACTTCAAAGCCACCACCTTCGATAGGTAGTGCTAGTATAGAGGCAATAGTGAGATGATCTTTAAGAGTTAGGAAACTCTCTTCACAATCTTTTGACCATATAAAAGGGTCCTCCTTTCTTGTAAGTCTAGTCAAAGGGACGGCGATCTTTAAGAAATCCTTGATGAATCGCCTATAATAACCAGCCAGACCTAGAAAGCTTCTAACTTCGGATACGGTCGTTGGCCGGCTCCTGTTCTTAACAGCTTCCACTTTAGAAGGATCAACAACGATACCTTCTTTTGAAATAATATGGCCAGGGAAAGAGACCTCGGATGTGCACTAATACTCGTCGTCAAAAGCCGTGCCATAATTTTAAAAATAACTCCACTGACTCACTAAAAAGATATTAAATATAAGTTGAGTGGTAAGAACGGGTCGATCCCACGGAGAAGAAAAGTTCTTATTTAAGCAAATTGGAAAATCCTTATGTTTTGAAAATCGAATTTGAGTGAGTTTATGCTAAAGGAAAATAAATTTACGTAAAAATAAATCTATCTAAAGAATATGAGAGGGTTAAAGAAGAGAATTTGGAAGGAGATAGAGAGAGAACTAGAAAGACACAATTGTAAAAGATGAATTTTTATTGCTAAGGAAAGATTGCAACTTGATGAAAATTAAAAATTACAACTTGAAGTAAAAGAATAAGGGAAGAAATAGAGCCAAGATGATGAAGAATAGCGTTGCCACCTCCGTGCCAAGCCTTCGATTGAATCACCCCACCTTGGAGGTAGATGCCGCCTTGCGAGCACCGAAAGAAGAGAATCTCCACCTTGGGATGTGTGAAGAAAATAGAGGAAGAAAAGATAGATAGAAGAGGATGAAGGGAGTTAAAAAATAGTAAAATAGAAATAAAAATAGAGTGAGATTGAAAGTGAAATTTCTTTGAAATCAGAGAGAAGTAACAAATATGGTAGAAGAGAAAGTTGAAGATCAGAGAAAGATAAAGAAGATTGATGAAGATATCAGAGGAAGAAGAAGATCGGAAGTTGGTGAAAATTGGCAAAGAACAGAGAGGTGTTGCGCGGATGAACAGTAAAAGTCTAAAAATTAAACTTTGAAAAAGAGATTATAACTTGAAAACGAGAAAGAATTAGAAGAATAGAAATAAGAAAAAGTTGAAGAACACGTAAAAACAAAGAAGTTTGCGGAAGACATTAAATTGAAAATACGAATAGAAAAGCATGTAAAGAGGCTAAGAAAAGCTAATATCTCTCCTCGGTTGCTCTTGGGCACCTATTTATAATGTGCAGGGAGCTTTCCCACGATTGTGGCTTTTAGATTAGGCTTGAATCTGGGTTTGCAGCATCAAATCTTCTTCAAAGTAGATCTATTTTCACATTTAGAGTCCTCCTATCATCAAATAAGAGGAGATAAGTTCATCTATAGAAAGATAACTTCGTTTGAATATATCCACTTCTGTTTCTGGTTTGAACTGAAATGACGACCGCCGTAGTTGTCGTTTATTCTTTAATGGGCGACTCTTCATTCGGGCGCACATTCTCCATTTCCTTATTTTAATATCTCCTTCGTTTCTCGTCAACAGGAATGGGCGACTTCATAAACGGTCGCAGCTTCTTTCCCACGGAATGGACGCTCGAACGCAAGGGCACTCATTCTTCTTTTCTTTATTTTCAGCCATTTTTTTTCTTTTCGGTACACATGGATTGAGCACCCGCGCATACGGTCGCTTTTTCTTGAATGGACGATGCTTCGAACTGCCGCTCAATCGTTTCCTTTTTTCAACCCCTTTCTCTCTATTTTTCGAACAAAATGATTGGGGGCCCACGTATGTGGTCGCTTATTCTACTCTGTTGAATGGGCGCCCTTCTGCTCGATCGCACATTCCTAAAATTCCAGAAATTTCAAATAATCATTATTCTGCATTTGAAAATGAATTATGACAATTGTGCATTTTCTTAAATATTTCTCAAATCGCTATTTTGACTCAAAATAATGATAAAATCATCTAAACTAAAATTAATGGTGAGAATGAGATTTGGCCATATTAATGTACAACTATGCTCATTAAATGCTCAAAGATGATAAATGTGATGCAAATTATGATATAAAATATGACACTTATCACACCCCCCAACTTACTAATTGCTTGTCCCTTAGAAATGCAAACAAATTAAAATTTAGGACTAACAAGAGTTTGCGAAGTCCATACTTTCATATCTAGCTTTTCCTTCACAGAATTAACTAAAGATTAGGAATCGGGAAATATTGGTACACACTAGGAACATGATCAAGAATTCAAATCAAAGTTCAATAGCACTTGTGCATCTGTAACTACCAAATCCATAGCGTAGACAACTGCGTCCCTCATTTGCTATTCCAAACAAATACCTTTCAACCTTGCACCTCTTAATCAGAGCATTAAGCATACTAGCCTTTTGTCTGCCTTATTACTTTGTCCCTTTGGGATCTTTTATTTCACACATGATGCTGCACTACCCTTCACTGCTTACATGAACCTCGACTCTTGCCTTAGGAGAAGCAGGCCCGGTTACACAGATCAAGGTTCCCTTTTCATTTTGACGCGAACCTCGACACTTGTTTGGTGAAGAAGGCCCGGTTACTAAGACTAGGGGCATTTTTCATGATATTTTTTTTCAATAATGTGCTTTTACACTTATTTGATAAATAACATGGTAGAAAGCTTATAAAAGATCTCTTAATAAGTGCAGAGTATCAGACAACATACCCAAAATAACCGAAGGCTTGTCCCGCTTGTTTCATTAGCATGCAATGTGAATTTCTTTTTCTAGAGTACACATGAATTTTAAAGAGATTCTTACATTAGTTTTCCATAGCTAAATCAAAGAAATTTTCCATCATCCTTCTCTCTAGTCTTTCCTATTCTAGAATCACTTTCAATTCAAGCATCAATCAAGAAAACTTAATTGGAGATTTCATCTTTTTACTTTTCATGTTCAATGCAATACAACTTAGAAGATATGCAAGATGCAGGAACTCATGTCAAGTTGTATTATATGCATCATGAAATAAAAAATTTTTCTCCCCCCCCCCAACTTGATGACATTGTCCCCAATGGCATAAGCAATTTAAAGCAATAGAACAATGTCACCGAGAATATAGTTTGGATGGAAGGATACAACATGACGTGCAGGGTGAATCACTCCATCATTGATATGTATTGTGACGGCTCTGTCTCCACTTGACCTGACTACTGAAAACAAACTAAAACAAAATATCAAATAACAAAGACATTGGGTTGCCTCCCAGAAGCGCTAAGTTTTCTGTCTTTAACCAGACGCATGAAAGCTTCAAAAGATATTCATTCCAAATCACACAATGCCATGGATTCTTTATGTGTTAACTGCTCATTCTCCACGTAAGGTTTTAACCTTTGACCATTAACAGTGAAAGTAGGACCATTTTGTGTATTCTCCATGGTCAAATGCTTTAACAACCACGAATGGTCTATCCCATCTTGATTTCAACTTACCGGGGAACAAACGTAGCCTCGAATTGAAAAGCCAAACCTTTTGATTAAGATGAAAAGATTTCCTATAAATATGCTTATCATGGAATGCCTTGGTTTTAGCTTTATAAATCATTGAATTCTCGTAGGCCTCATTACGCAGTTCCTTCAATTCATTATGTTGTAGAGCTCTTTGGGACCCAGTTTGATTGAGATGAAAATGTACTTGTTTTATGGCCCAATATGCTCTATGCTTTAGTTCAACGGGCAAGTGGCAGGCTTTACCAAAGATGAGCCTATAGGGTGACATTCCAATGGGAGTTTTGAATGCAGTTCTATATACCCATAATGCATCAACTAGTCTCTCAAACCAGTCCTTTCTATCGGGGCGAACTATTTTATGCAGAATGTTCTTAATCTCCCTATTGGAAACCTCAACCTGGCCACTGGTTTGATAATGATAGGGGGTGGCGAGCTTGTGTGTGGTGCCATACTTGCGGAGTAAAGCTTAGAATTGAGAATGTGTGAAATGCGAACCCCCATCACTTATCATAGCCATAGGACTGCCAAATCTAGAGAAAATGTTCTTCTTTACAAATTTCATCACCACTTTGTGATTATTAGTCCTTGTGGCTATAGCTTCAATCCATTTCGAAACATAATCGACCACCACCAAGATGTATTCATTGCCGAAGGATGGTGGAAATGGTCTCATGAAATCTATACCCCAAACATAAAAAATTTCCACAACCAGAATGGGATTCAGCGGCATCATGTCTCTCTTCGAATTATTGCCCACAGTTTGACACCTCAAACATGTTGTTGAAAATTCATAAGCATCGTTAAATAAAGTGGGCCAATAAAATCCACATTACAATACCTTAGCCGCAGTTTTCTTTCCTGAGAAGTGACCCCCACAAGCTAGATTGTGACAAAAATTCAACACCGATTGTTGTTCCTCTTCCGGGACACATCTTCTAATAATATAATCAGGACCCATGTGAAACAGCTTCGGGTCCTCCCAAAAGTAGTGTCTGACCTTAACAAAGAAGTGATCCTTTTCCTATCTAGTCCACCGTCCCAGGATCTATCCTACTGCCAAGTAGTTGACTATGTGAGCCTACCAGGGGGTTGAAGAGTGAGAAACAGCAAGCAAATGCTCGTTAGGAAAGGAATCTGACGTGGGAACACTTTCAGGTATCACTATTCTTGACAAATGATCAGCCACAACATTTTCTAACCCCTTCTTATTCTTTATTTTTGTTGGCCCAAATAGACGATATACGCGAACAAGAAGGGGGGGTTGAATTGTCCCCCAAACGAAATTGCAGATTTTCAACTTTAACGCAGCGGAATTAAAACGATTATAAGATTTAAGCTATGATGGAATGAAATTGAAACAATATAGAAATAATTCTCTCAACCTCTCTGAACTCACACGATCACACAAACATATATATCAAGCAAACCACAAAATCACACAGTGCGAGAGAGATTTTTAAGGTGGTTCGGGACCACAACGGGCTCCCTACGTCCACCCCTCACCAAACCGGTGAGGCTTCACTTGCTCACAACAAAGCGCACTGAGTAAAAACTCCAACACACACGGAGACTTCATCTCCATAATGATCCAACACCGGAATCAAACCACACACACATACGTTGCGCTAATCGCAGCAATATCCACACGACTGTATGCAAACGGTCCACCCATAATGTATTCTCAAGTTCAAAGAAAATAGAAATATGCTCAATACAGCTCAACCAAAGATCTAAACAATGAAGATTAGGGAAAGAGATTGCTACGTGTATAATCAAGATTAGTAAGGACTCTACCAAGGAAATTTTAGTTCTAATAGAACTCATTAGGATTCATTTCCTATAAATACTCCCTTCTATCGAGCTAACATGTTGGCTCTTATCTTCGTCAAATCTACTGCTACGAGAAGAACGTCACAGTTCTTCATCTTCCGCACGAAGGACGCTCTTGTTGTCTTCATCCTACGACGTTAGAAGCCTCTGTTTCTCTAATTCTTCCGAAGGGGGGGTGCTGCTATTGCCTTTGCTAGGAGCTGTTGCTCTTGTTGATTCATCCAAGCTTCATCTTCATACTACTACTGTCAAGATCTCTGTTGGAAATAGAGTATCAGAATATTACATATTTCATCACTGATTTTCATTGTCTGACAACCAAATTGACACCCAAGGTAGGTGTTCTCTCTTATGGCTAAACTCAATTAACAAAGATGGTACATGCTCTTATGATCATAAACAGCATGCTCATGTTCGAGTTCATAGTATCTAGTTTCTCGTAGGTGATCTCTCTAATAGTTAAACAAGTGCTAAATAATCCTCTGTATTCCTGTCAAGCATGCATATAGGTCTATAGTTTGATTTCTATGAAAGTTTTACAAGTTTAAAGGATTACAGTAAAAGACGCTCCAGATTAAGGCGTCATTTTGATTTAACGCCCGTGCAAACAGGCGTCAATTGACCAGATAATTAATAATTACGTATGTTCAAAAATTAATAACTACAAACCCTGATATAATAACCAATGCTTGATTATATTAGTGAGTTCCTATTATATTTTCCCAATATGTCCATGTCTCTAGTTTATTGATTGGAAATACTCCAAAAATCCATGTGTCTGTGATCTGACCACATGGGAATAAACGACGACCTTATCCATGTCGTCAAATTGAATGGACGCCCTCGCACGCAGCCGTCAAAATGTGAAATTTTAAGATAATTATGAAAATGTTCATAAACACCTGGATCTTGGAAATAACGACATACACCCTGCCGTCTCTTTGATATATGACACCCCTGACAAGGGCGTTATTTACTAAATTGAAGACTTGGTCTAAGTCACCCTTTTTATAATTGGAAAGTATTTACAAGATGTAAATTCACAGTACTCTGGATGCAACGACTGTGATAATAGTCGTTAATTATTGAATTGACGACCCTAAAGAGGGCGGCATTTTCCAAAATAAAGACTTTACCTAAAGCGTCAATTCCCTGTTTCTTGTTTTTCGTGGATTTCTATAAGCTACTGTTAGTAAGTTATGTTTTGACACATAGTTCCACGTTTTACATTATTTTAACGATTACCCATATTTCTCGATGATAGATGAACCCTCCGTCGGGCATTCCGTTCCTTCAGACTGGTGACTTTATCATAGAGACCTCCATAAGACTCCGCTAGCCTTGGATTGCCTCAAGGCAGCCGAGCAGGTTGTACCCCTTAAACCCATGTTACTACTTGATGGCCATGTCACTCTAATGAAACATGGTACGCCGGTCCTCATGACATACTTTTGGACGCCATGTGATTATTTTGAACAAATAGAATGGAAAACCATGCCATTGATATTTCTGGAAAGATTACGTGCCTACCTTGCCTTAAGACCAAGTGACCACATGAAGTATTATTAACCGGTTCATCTCAGAATTTTCTCGAGTTAGATATCATGCATAATCATGGTCATTTTCTGTAGCGTTCTATGACACTGGGATCCTTGGAATCTATTCTTAATTGAGAACATAACCCTTTGACTCTGTATTTGGCCATATCTGATTCTGAAATATTAAAGGGCTCTGGGTCCGCGACTTTTCAGTGCCAGGTAGGACGGAAGTCCAATTCTGTAAACCATGGGAATTCTGGGTGTGGCATTGCACCAAACTCTGTACATCTGTTATATTCTGTTATTCTGTTATTCTGTAAACTCTGTTAATTCTGTTAAATCTGTTATTCTGATAATTTGTTGCTTGGTTATTTTGATAAATTAGATATTCTGCTAGATTGTTAATTCTGCTTATATGTATTGGAACTCTGTTATATTCTGGCCAATTCTGAAGTTATGTGCATCTAAATATCTGTCCTTGTTATATTCTGATAGCTTATCCTTGACTCTGCATGGGAATTCATCCCTATTTCTCTTGAGCTCGTATCCGCCTTCGACTTTGATATTCATCTTTTCTATTAGATCGATCTTCATGATTTTCTAGTTCCATGCATTGCATCATCACGAATACGTTAATTGGCTAATCACTTATATTCTGCTTGATGAGAGATGTAATTCCTACTGAGCATTTCGCTCACCTGCCTATCTTTTACGTTTTTTTTCAGGAAACGACATTGAAGATAGTCCATCAGATGGGGAAGGGCAAGAGTGAAGAGTGTAATAGAGAATCGTGTCGGTGTCTTTTATTCTTTCTTTGAGTCTCGTCCTGTTATTTGAGTCCTTTCTCTTTATTAGAATGTAATAGGGAGTCCTTCCTACACTTATGTAAGTTGAGTCAAGATATGTAATTTGAATATTTGATTATCAATAAAGATTAAATTGGCCCACATTGTCCAGTGTGTAATTTTGTGTCATATGTTTGCTCTGATCATTCATGACTGTATCACTGCCGCGTTCCGAACTACACATTCCGCTGCTATCGGTTCGGGGCGTGATAGCTTGTGGTATCAGAGCCTAGGTATATTAAATCCTAGGTCTTGAATATAGGTTGCCATAAGTTCTAGGGTCAATCCCATTATTGCCCGGTGAGATTGGGTAGAACCTTGGGTTTGGAGCTAAAAAGGATATTAGAATACTAATAAGATTAGTTTATGATGATAGCTTAGTAAAATTTCATGAGAATTACTTGATAATCTTACATGAGATTGTTTGTGTCTTGTAGAACTAGATAGATAACAATGGCTGCCGAGCGTGCTCAATGGCGTGAGATGCAAAGAACGGTTCAAGGATTGACTCAGGCTCTTCAACGAGTAGCCGAGGGTGGAGCAAATCGTGGAGCTGGAGAATTGCATCATGAATTTCGGAGTCTCAATCCCCCTAGGTTTAGTGGCACCCCTGATCCAGATATAGCGGAAGACTGGACAAAGGAGATGGAAAGAATTTTCCGAGTAATGCAATGCTCGGATCAAGATAAACTCCTTTTAGGAACATTTCAACTAGAGAAAGATGCAAGGGCTTGGTGAGAGTCCGTGGAAGCCACTTTGCCAGATAATCAGGCAACTTGGGAGGAATTTTTAGAACACTTCAACGAAAAGTATTTTTCGGAGAGGGTACAAGAAAGGAAGGCAGGAGAATTTGCTTCTCTTAAACAAAGGAGTATGACCGTAGCGGAATATGAGGCTCATTTTTCAAGGTTGTCACGATATGCACCTCACTTGATGTCAACAGAGAAAATGAAAGCTAGAAGATTCTTGAATGGGTTAGGACTACAATATATACCCCAATTAGCACCAATGGATATTCAATCATATGCCGAGATGGTAAAGAGAGCTCAGCTATTAGAAGATGCCATGGAATTATCTGACAAGGTCAAGGCTAGAATGGAAAAGAAAAAGGTAGATAATGGCAACAAAAGGCCCAATAATGAGAATGGAGTTCCGAATGGCAAGAAGCCTAAAGGAGAGAAGTGCAAGCATTGTGGGAATGAGGGTCATCAATCCAAGAAGTGTCACTGGAAGAGTGGAGCTTGTTTTCATTGTGGAAGCCAGGAACATAAGGTAGCCAACTGTCCCCTTCCAAAAGATCAACCTCAACTAGCAAAGGATCGCAATAAGGAATGGTGTCAAGGTCAATTGCAAGCAATAAAACAAATCGAACATGCCGATGATGAAGTAGCTAGAGGTACCCCTTAACCTTGGCTTAGTTCATTGGGATATTCTATTAACATGCCTAGATGATTCTGACTTATGAATGGAAACTAGAACTAGTTACCCCACTGATGTAGATTGGAAATGTATTTCATATGAATTTGGGGACCAAATTCTTTTAAGTGGGGGAGGATGTAGCACCCCAGATAAAATTACATAGGATAAGTCTCCGATAATAAATTTTTATAGATATATAAAGAGATCCAAACCAAATTAAAATTAATAAATAAACGAGGCCCAGACCTTGTACATAACCCTCTTACGTCCTTATAAGTCTGACAAAAGAACTCATGGACACTACTATTATATTATAATAAATTTAATAATAACATGTTATTTTTAAGTAGCCATTTAATGCACAACATAATTTTAATTGAATTGAGAATCATTAAATCTTGAAGAAAATGGTCAATTTATATTTTTTTACTAATTTAGCAAAATTTAATATTCCACATTTATTACATTATAAAGGGAGGATATATAAAAGATTTACGTATAGACTTTGGACTGATGTACAGACTTTATGGATGAAGGAATGTGTGGACTTTGAAGAATGAATGGATGGATGTATAGACTTTGGATGAAGGAATGAATGTATAGACTTTGGATGAAGGAATGTGTAGACTTTGAAGAATGAATGGATGGATGTATAGACTTTAGGAATGAATGTATAGACTTTGGATGAAGGAATGTGTAGACTTTGGAGAATGAAGAGTAGAATGTATAGACTTCAGGAATGTATAGACTTCAGGAATGCAAAGACTTTGACAATGTATAGACTTGTGTAATAGAATGTAAGGACTTGTATGAATGTATAGACTTAGGGAATGAATATATAGACTTGGAGATGAGTGTGTAGACTTGGGAATGTATGAATGTATAGACTTGGAGATGAGTGTATAGACTTGGGAATGTATGAATGTATAGACTTGAAGAATGGATGTATAGACTTGGAGAATGAATGTATAGACTTGAAGAGTGTATGGACTTGGGGAGTGAGATGCTCTGGAATGTACAGACTTAGGAATGTGCAGACTTAGATGCTTAGACTTGTGGAATTTATAGACTTGGATTAGATGGATGTACAGACTTTGATGAAGAATGCGATGTATAGACTCTATGGAGAATGTATGGACTTGTGCATTATATAGTTAAAGAGTAACAGGGATATATATATACAATAATAGTCTTCTGAAGGGTAAGTGAAAATGCCAATTGCCAATTGACGCCCATACGTATGAGCGTTGATTCCATAAGAAACGACTTAAACAAAGTCGTTATTTTGTTGTAAATGAATAGTGCTACTTTTTCAATTAAAGAATTTTGGAAAACTAATTACATAAAAAATAGAGAAAAATGGAAAACTCATACCCCTAAAATTTCCCAATAAGATCACATCAAGAAAAAAAGATAAAAATCTAGGAAGATCGTTACACCTTAAATTAACAAATGCTGAAAGATGAAGGACACCTTTGAGCAAGTCGCCAATTAAAGAATTGACGACTATGTATACAAGCGTCACTTATTGAAATAACGCCCCAATCCTAGGCGTCATTTCCAACAGAACCCATTGGTATTTGGATCGAACAGGGGTGTTATCCGGGGTAAGTATTGATTAGGGAAAGAGATTGCTACGTGTATAATCAAGATTAGTAAGGACTCTACCAAGGAAATTTTAGTTCTAATAGAACTCATTAGGATTCCTTTCCTATAAATACTCCCTTCTATCGAGCTAGCCTGTTGGCTCTTTTCTTCGTCAAATCTACTGCTATGAGAAGAACGTCATAGTTCTTGATCTTTCGCACGAAGGACGCTCTTGTTGTCTTCATCCTACGACGTGAGAAGCCTCTGTTTCTCTAATTCTTCCGAAGGGGGGGGTGCTACTATTGCCTTTGCTAAGAGCTGTTGCTCTTGTTGATTCATCCAAGCTTCGTCTTCATACTACTGCTGTCAAGATCTCTGTTGGAAACAGAGTATCGGAATATTACATATTTCATCACTGATTTTCATTGTCTGACAACCAAATCGACACCCAAGGTAGGTGTTCTCTCTTATGGCTAAACTCAATTAACAAATATGGTACATGCTCTTATGATCATAAACAGCATGCTCATGTTCGAGTTCATAGTATCTAGTTTCTCGTAGGTGATCTCTCTAATAGTTAAACACGTGCTAAATAATCCTCTGTATTCCTGTCAAGCATGCATATAGGTCTATAGTTTGATTTCTGAGGAAAGTTTTACATGTTTAAAGGATTACAGTAAAAGACGCCCCAGATTAAGGCGTCATTTTGATTTAACGCCCGTGCAAACAGGCGTCAATTGACCAGATAATTAATAATTACGTATGTTCAAAAATTAATAACTACAAACCCTGATATAATAACCAATGCATGATTATATTAGTTCGTTCCTGTTATATTTTCCCAATCTATCCATGTCTCTAGTTTATTGATTGGAAATACTCCAAAAATCCATGTGTCTGTGATCTGACCACATGGGAATAAACGACGACCCTATCCATGTCGTCAAATTGAATGGACGCCCTCGTACGCAGCCGTCAAATTGTGAAATTTTAAGATAATTATGAAAATATTCACAAACACCTGGATCTTGGAAATAACGACATACATCATGCCGTCTCTTTGATATATGACGCCCCTGACAAGGGCGTTATTTACTAAATTGAAGACTTGGTCTAAGTCGCCCTTTTTATAATTGGAAAGTATTTACAGGATGTAAATTCACAGTAATCTGGATGCAACGACTGTGATAATAGTCGTTAATTATTGAATTGACGACCCTAATGAGGGCGCCAATTTCCAAAATAAAGACTTTACCTAAGGCGTCAATTACCTGTTTCTTATTTTTCGTGGATTTCTATAACCTACTGTTAGTAAGTTATGTTTTGACACATAGTTCCACGTTTTACATTATTTTAACGATTACCCATATTTCTCGATGATAGATGAACCCTGCGTCGGACATTCCGTTCCTTCGGACTGGTGACTTTATCATAGAGACCACCATAAGACTCTGCTAGCCTTGGATTCCCTCAAGGCATCCGAGCAGGTTGTACCCTTTAAACCCATGTTACTACTTGATGGCCATGTCACTCTAATGAAACATGGTATACCGGTCCTCATGACATACTTTTGGACGCCATGTGATTATTTTGAACAAATAGAATGGAAAACCATGCCATTGATATTTCTGGAAAGATTATGTGCCTACCTTGCCTTAAGACCAAGTGACCACATGAAGTATTGTTAACCGGTTCATCTCAGAATTTTCTCGAGTTAGATATCATGCATAATCATAGTCATTTTATCTAGCGTTCAATGACACTGGGATCCTTGGAATCTATTCTTAATTGAGAACATAACCCTTTGACTCTGTATTTGGCCATATCTGATTCTGAAATATTAAAGGGCTCTGGGTCCGCGACTTTTCAGTGCCAGGTAGGACGGAAGTCCAATTCTGTAAACCATGGGAATTCTGGGTGTGGCATTGCACCAAACTCTGTACATCTATTATATTCTGTTATTCTGTAAACTCTGTTAATTTTGTTAAATCTGTTATTCTGATAATTTGTTGCTTGGTTATTTTGATAAATTAGATATTCTGCTAGATTGTTAATTCTGCTTATATTTATTGGAACTATGTTATATTCTGGCCAATTCTGAAGTTATGTTCATCTAAATATCTGTCCTTGTTATATTCTGATAGCTTGTCCTTGACTCTGCATGGGAATTCATCCCTATTTCTCTTGAGCTCGTATCCGCCTTCGACTTTGATATTCATCTTTTCTATTAGATTGATCTTCATGATTTTCTAGTTCCATGCATTGCATCGTCACGAATACGTTAATTGGCTAATCACTTATATTCTGCTTGATGAGAGATGTAATTCCTACTGAGCGTTTCGCTCACCTACCTATCTTTTACATTTTTTTTCAGGAAACGACATTGAAGATAGTCCATCAGATGGGGAAGGGCAAGAGTGAAGAGTGTAATGGAGAATCGTGTCGGTGTCTTTTATTCTTTCTTTGAGTCTTGTCCTGTTATTTGAGTCCTTTCTCTTTATTAGAATGTAATAGGGAGTCCTTCCTACACTTATGTAAGTTGAGTCAAGATATGTAATTTGAATATTTGATTATCAATAAAGATTAAATTGGCCCACATTGTCCAGTGTGTAATTTTGTGTCTTATGTTTGCTCTGATCATTCATGACTGTATCACTGCCGCGTTCCGAACTACACGTTCCGCTGCTATCGGTTCGGGGCGTGACATTGGCGAAGTGGTCACCAGATTTGTCCGGCATAACATTATCTATCGATTCGGTACTCCCAGCCGCATAGTGTTAGATAATGGCACACCATTCAAGAATAGGGCCGCATATCAGCTAGCGGCCAAGTTTCACATCGACTGGAGGACTTCTTCGGTATACAACCCTCAGGCCAAGGGCTTGACGGAAGCCTTCAACAAAACCCACTGCAAGCTCCTGGTTAAAATGGTTAGCCACCGGAAACGTGATTGGGGTGAGAAGGTCTTCGAGGCACTGTGGGCCTACCAGACGATCTACGAAACCCCTACGGGGTGTTCGCCCTTCTCCCAAGCCTATGGGGCAGAAGCCGTTGTCCCCATCGAAGTCCAGTTGGCCTCTTACCGAGTGGCGATCCACACCGACCTTGCCGGCCCTGACGAAGATGAATACTAGAGAAGGCTAGAGGAGCTGGCCGATCTACAAGCCAAGCGGCTCGAAGCCTACAAACACCTACAAGTATACCATGCCCGTATGACGCGAGCCTATGATAAGCTCGTGATGCGGGACAGTAGTGGGGGGTCTTCTTCTTTCTGCCCATGGTCGCGCTATAGATTCCTAGCGCCTTCTTGAAGAACACGCTATATCATCCTAGCGCGTTCACAGAAGTTGGCAGAACGACAAACTTCGACATTGGGGCGCCCGTAGAAGACTTCAGGGGAATGAATCACAGGGGAGAAACACATTGGAAGGTGGGTATTACACGAGGGATCCTAAACAAACACATGAGGGACCCTAAACAGGGATTAAACTAACCTAATACTAGCTAGGATAACTTGGTGAAGGTGGCTACGGGGGTGGATGATGGGGGATAAAGAGGATGTGATGGAGCGAACAAGGGCCGTTGACTCGCGCGGACCCATCGCAGGACCGGTGCAACCGAGCTCCATCTTGGCCTTGGCAGTGTCCTTTGCGACAGTGGAGGAAGGTGAACGGCGGTGGAGGAAGAATGAAGATCCGAATGGGGCCTCACACCCGACCCCATCTCAGAGCCGGCACATCCAGAGCTTCGATCGTCCTCCATTGAAGGGGAAAAGAGAGGATCAGGAGAAGAGAATTGGGCATCGCACCCGGAGAGAGGAGGAGGAAGAGGGGGTTTCCAAAGATTGGGGGAGATAGCCATTGCTATACTCATAAACTCTCATAGATTCATTGCTTCTTTTTTTCTAATCAAACGAGATGGGATACATATATAGAGGAAGGGGAAGACAAAACGACGCTAGAACATCGATTACAACCATGGAAAACAGCAAACATTGAAGACTTTTGTGAGTTTCAGCGCTAGGAAGTTGGACCGTCTGCAGCAGAGTTTCTGTCTGAGATCGCGCTAGGGGAACCTAGCGCATTCATCCAGATCGCGCTACCCAAAGGTAGCGCGTTCATCTTCGGCCCAGCAGCTTCCACGATCAGTTTTGGCCTGCGGCTTGCTTGATTCCCATCAGCTCGTCAGGCAGCGAGCCTTCAAGCAAGGTGACCTTGTCATGATCAAGGAAAAGGAAGTCATGACGGGGCACTCCGTAGAAAACTACAGCCGAATTGGTGAGGTCTATACATCATTCGCAGTGTCTACGAGGGCGGGGTCTAAACAGTCGTCGACCACAAGGGTCACAAACCCTTCCCACCTCTCAATCGCAAACATATGAAGCAATACTATGCACCTGAACACGAGTTCGTGCGTCAGCCAGGCTAAGGCGCACGTCCCAGCTACTACCAGTAAAGTTGATCCTCCCTTGCGGAGGGTTTAACCGATCATTCATTCTGGTCTCTGATCCCCAGCCAAGCGACAGGGCCAGTCGAGCCCTCCCAGAACCACCGCCAGGCATTCGCGGGGGTCAACCCCCCCCCCCCCCACACACACACATGCCTTCACCCTTGCCACGATAAGAGCAAGGACACCTCTACGCCAGTAACAACCCAACCGTCAGGCTCCCAGGTAAGTGAAAAAAAATAACAAACAACAAAAAATGGGGTTAAAAATTGAGATGCCCCGGCGGACTTAGCCACTCTCTCCATAAGGAGGTGGTTGGGGGCAAAAATGCCAACAACCCAGCTAAGGTGAAAACCCGCAAGGGCGCCTTAGGCAAAATCGGGTAACCCCACTATGTGAAAACCCGTAAGGGCACACCGGAAAAAGTTAAAGGGGGTCGGCTCTGGCGAAAATTCGAAAGAGCGGTAGAGCTGTTAATGAGAAAATCCTACTCTCCCCATCGGTTAGGGTGGCCTTTCGTCCATTCCTCAATAGGTCGTAGACCTCCCCAGATGCCGGCCTTCGGTTAACCCACAGTACCAGACCATTAACCTTGCAATCGCTAGTCAGCCTTATATTACCCTACTTAGCCCACTCTAGTTTCAGCCCTTGCTCCGTCGTAGCGGACCGATAAGTGTCAATGCCTACGCGACATCCTAGTTGCCGTTCTAGTCAACACCAGTGTCAGCCTATTCCCAGACTCTTATCATTCCACACTACTATGCCTACATCTCCTACAAATCCAGAACTCCCCAAACCTCAACATGACCCCAGTTCTCCCTGTAATCCCTGAGCCACTAGCTATAGTCCCAGTCACATCCTGCCACAACAAAGTAGCCTCCAGCACCATAATTTGATAATTTGTGAGAACCCTTAATAAGGGTGAAGCAATACCCAGTTACCCACAACCTCCAGCTCCAGGCTACGTCCCATGACAGTGGCATGCTATGGACGATAATTCCTCAAAAAAAAACAACAAACAATGGGGTTAAAAATAGAGATACCCCGGCAGACCCGGCCGTCCTTATTACAAAGAGGCGACTAGGGGCAAAAATTGCCAATGACCCAGCTAAGGTGAAAACCCGCAAGGGCGCCTTAGGTAAAATCGAGTAACCCCTCGGTGTGAAAAACCGAAAGGGCACACTGGAAAAAGCAAAAGGGGGCCAGCTATGGCGAAAACCCGTAAGGGCGGTCGAGCTGGTAAAGAGAAAAAAAACTCTCTCCCTCTCTACTCCTCACTAATAAAAGTCGTCGATCGCAACACCGCACCGACAACTACCTTAATATAACCTTGCAACAACGATGGCCACCACGCCCTCGAGGGTAGGCCATCCCCAGTCTCTATTTCCAGTTTTTGGCTACAACGCCTTCACAGGCCAGCCGCCCAGTCTCCAGTTCCAGTCTCTGGCTACAACGCCTTCACAGGCCAGCCGCCTAGTCTCCAGTTCCAGTCCCCGACTACAACGCCTTCACAGGACAGCCGCCCAATCTCCAGTTCCAGTCCCTGGCTACACCACCTTCACAGGCCAGCCGCCCAATCTCCAGTTCTAGTTCCCGGCTACAACGCCTTCACAGGCCAGCCGCCCAGTCTCTAGTTCCAGCCTCCGACTACAACGCCTTCACAGGCCAGCCGCCCAGTCTCCAGTTCCAGTCCCCGACTACACCGCCTTCACAGGCTAGCAGCCCAATCTCCAGTTCCAGTTCCTGGCTACAACGCCTTCACAGGCCAACCGCCCAGTCTCCAGTTCTAGTCCCCGGCTACACCACCTTCACAGGCCAGCCACCCAGTCTCCAGTTCCAGTCTCCGACTACAACGCCTTCACAGTCCAGCCACCCAGTCTACAGTTCCAATTCCCGGCTACAACGCCTTCACAGGCCAGCCACCCAGTCTCCAATTCCAGTCTCCAGCTACAACGCCTTCACAGGGTAGCCGTCCAGTCTCCAGTTCCAGTCCCTGGCTACACCACCTTCATAGTCCAGCCGCCCAGTCTTCAATTCCAGTTCCCGGCTACAACGCCTTCACAGGCCAGCCGCCCAGTCTCCAATTCCAGTTCTCGGCTACAACGCCTTCACAGCCCAGTTGCCCAGTCTCCAGTTAGAGTTTTCGGCTACAACACCTTCGCAGGCCAGTCGCCTAGTCTCCAATTCCAGTTTTCGGCTACAACACCTTCACAGGCCAGCCGGACGGCTCCAGCTCCAGTCCCCAACTCCAGTAACAATCCCAATTTCAATCTCTAGTCCCTGTCCCAATCCCAGTTCTTGGCCGAAATGCCTTCCCCGGGCCACTCGGCCCACTCGGCTCTGGTCTCCCAGGCTAGTGGGAACTACATTCTCGGCTAAGAACATGATGCTAGCCGATATTCTATCACTCGGTCGATGACCGCTACATCCCAGAATCACCCCAGTAGCCCTAAACCGCGTAGATCGTCATACCCGTTGGGTCCATGTCGGCTTCATGTTACACAGGCTTTTATCCTCTAGTAGGATTAGAACCAATACCAAGTCATTCTACCCTACTGCCCAATAATCAGCCTCCAGTCTCCAACACTCTATCCCCAGAACCCAGTACCCAACATCCAGTTACACTGTTCTCCAGGCTCAACCGTGTACTCCTGCACCAGAAAGTGAGTACACCCAGTCCCCTTGTCACTTATACCAGTACATAGAGGGAAAAACAAGCACGACTAACAGCAAGTGGTCGCCAGTCCATGCACACAACACCATTCCACCGGAGAAGGGAGGGGACAACCCAGTAGACAACCAAAAAAAATCTGGCAAGTCTGTCATTAACACTCCATACAAGGGGCCCAAGACATGCCCTTGGGGTGACAAAATCCACATCATCCGGATGACACAAACAAAAAGGGAAAAAGAGATGCAATCAGACCCCAGGCTCGCTCCCCTCCAGTGCCGCAAGGCGAGAGTCAGCAGCAGCAAGCTTTGCCTCCAGGGTCGACAAAAGCTTAGCGCTAGCCTCGACCATCATCTCAGCCGTCTGCCACTCAGCTCGAGCACACTCAGCGACCGATCGCTGCTCCTCCAAGGCCCTCGTCAAGGCCTCAACCTGGCTCTCCACCTCTCCCAGCTGCGCGGCACTGTCCCGAGACACCAACGCGGTTGCCTTGGCATGGCCCCTCTGCTCAGCTACGGCCAACCCAAGCCGGGCCCGCTACTCCGGCGCCTCTCGGACGGCTGCCAGCCTCCGAGTCCTCTGCTCCTGAGCCTCGCAGAGTCGCAAGTACTCAGCCCAGATCCCAGCTAGCCAGGACATCCAGAGCTCTCGTTGGAAGCCGAGAGCATTGTAGACCTGGGTGCACTCTCTCAGCCACTATCTCAGGACCTCCGGTGAAGGAAGGGGGTCACCTTGTAGGTAGCCGCGGGCTCGTTGGAGCAAGGCGGCACCCGCGCTCACGTCCAACAACGGCTCTAGCGACGAGGCAGATGTAGGCCACTCGATCCCCAAGCTCAGGGAAGGGTCGTCCCTTTCGGCCAGCACGTCATCGGAGCTTGCATGACCTCAACAAACACCAAAGGGAGTGAGCAATACATGCAAAACTTCCTACAATAAATGAGGTGGAAAACCAGAGAAAAGATGAGTTTTCCTTTCTCACCTAGAGCAAGTCCTACAGCGCTAGTGGCATCTCCCGCCGGAGTCGAGGAAGGCAACCTCTCCTCCATCTCGGTGGCATCACTCGCCGGGGTCGGATAGGGTAATGACTCCTCCACGACCCGGTCATCTCCAGCAACCACGGGTGAGATTGGAGGCTCCTCCTGCCCGCCCTCATCAGGAACCGACGTGTGCTACTCTCCGGACTTCGATGCTGCATGCAACCCAAGAGCATCAGCATTCCATCATAAAGCATACACAAATGCCGAATGGGGAGGGGGAGAACCCCACATACCTCTGACAGTAGTCCCCATCTCGGCCTCCTCGGTAGAAGAGGCCCGAGAAGAGGAAGAGCTCGAGCTCCAACTCTCCTCTAACTCCATGGCTCAGCTGCCATTGCCCGGAGAGCCTGACGAAGCCTCTGACGAACTCTCGGAGGTGGCCGAACTAGAGGCCCCTGCAAGTCAACATAGCAGACAAGGTTACCATACGACCTAACCTCGTGCAAGGACAACTCTCCAGTTAACGGTTTCGAATAAGAAGCTCACCAGCCGGGACACTCCCCTCCGAGACCCTCTCAATGTCGACTATCTCCACATCACCCCCATTCGAAGACACTGCAGCAGGCCCTTCTTCCACTACCTCAGTCATATGACAGGGAAGTTCATCCTCCTCCAAAGGTGAAGAAGTACCTGTGACCAATGTCAAAAGAAGCCTAGCGTTAATAGATGACATAAAAAGCTCACCATAAGTGGCTAAGTCCCCAGTCGCATACCAGAGGGTCCCATGCTAGAAGACCCAACTAGCCCTACGGTGCAGGTAGACACCACGGCCGGTAAAGGAGCGAGAGGCATCTGTCCCAGCAGCTGCGGTAGCAAGCCAAGCGCACCCCCAGTAACAGACGGGATCGAGGGGCCCACCGCCCCTGACTCTACCTCGAAAGAGGGGAGGGCTACTGACGGGCCGGTACTGACTAGCTCCTGGATCATCTCCAGAGTAGCAGCTGGATCCTCACCTATCAAATAAGAACACAAGCACAGTCAACAAGTCTGGCCCAACAACTGTGCAACAATGGGAGGGTAATCCCCTCCATAGCAATCCCATGCTTACCTGAGCCATCCTGGGTCACTGCTGGCTCCTGCCTTCCAATCGGCGGGGGCACCTCACCCTGTGCCTTAGATAGAGCCACGGTCCCTGACATCCCAGCCACTTCTGCATAATACCAATAACTATGTTAGTCTCCAGAACCAAACACAGCCATAACCAGAGTATCCCCAGTCCCAGAAGCTCTTACCTGGCTGGACGTCCTCTGAGGCCTTCCACGACTCAAAGTTAGGGAAAGTCTCGACGTTGGGGCCAACCTCATCCATCACACGAAGGAACCCCTCCATATGTATCCCACACTCGACCCCGTCATCAGGCAATGGGTCGACCTCCTGGGGCGGCAAGAAAGCCATGTCCGCCCCAGTCTCCAGCGGAGCTACAAGACGTAAATCCAGTAATGCAGGGTTAGTCAATCCTCATGGCTAAACCAATAGGACACAAGAGAGGCGGATACGACACTTACTCAAAGCCAGTTCCACCTCGATGTGCTCAGCAGCCTCGAGCCCTCGAGAGGACTCACTAGCTCCCACTACTCCAGCATCTACCCAAGGGCACTTCGACCTAGGCAGAAGACTCCCGTCCCTGCTCCCAGACGATGTCTCCGTGGAAGGATGATCTCCCTCCACCGTAGGGCCTGTCAATAAACACAGCCACGTATAATGTCTCAGTTGCATATCCTAGAAAATAACAAAAATGAGATAGCGTACTAAGCGAAGTGTCTCACCTGAGGCCATGAATGGGCTCAACGGTAGGGGAATCAGCTACTCCGGCTTCAAACCCACAGCTCGCACGGCCTTCACGACCACCTCCTTGATGCCCCTTAGAGTGTAACCATACTCGACATGGGACACAAACTCCACGGGCCCGGCTGACCCTATCGTATGGGCGATGTGCCCTCTCCAGTCATCGACAGTCGTGTCAGTAAATCTCCCCTCAGGGAGCACCCGATCTAGTGAGTCCTTCTTCCCAAAGCCGCAGTCGGCCAGGAATTGGGCCAACCAAGTCCTCGGCGTCCTCGGTCGAGACGCCTCAGCTCCAGCATCTACAGGCGCTAGCTGCACCTACCTAAGGGGCTTCAGCTCCCCGCTACTACCTCGTCTCACGGAAAACGAGCCCCGGCTGCCCCGGGGCACCTACTGTGCTAGCCGCTCCACCTCCCGACGAATCTGGGAGAAGTGAGTCTACAAATGCTCGTCATACAGGGAAATAGAAGGCAGATCCTCCCTCAGAAGATGATCCTCCTCGGCCTTCCAGATCGTCGAGGCCTTCTGCCGGTACAGGTGGTTGTGCTCGAACCACCACTTGGCATGATGGACGTCGAACCGTCCTCTGCACCCCAGCCCAGGTGTCGGCAGCCGCTCCAGCTCCCTACGGCAGTAGAAGTCCCACCACGCTGCAGCCAGCAATTGGGTATCCCAGCCTCTGTACTGTTTGCCCCCTAAGGGAAACTTCTGGTTCAGTGGGATCCCCTGGTCGTACCCAAAGTTTCGGGCGAACCTGGTTACGTCCACCCCACACTGAACCGAGTGTGGCTTCATTGCTGACAAATAGCTTGGCCGCTGATCTACAGCTTCAGGGAACGAGTCCCTACACACCGCTGAGCCTTACAGCTTATGCGATCCAGAGGAATCCTCCTCTGCCGCTGAGGTTTACAGCTTAACCTTTCCAGAGGAATCCTCCTCTACCGCTGACACACAGCTTGAAGAGTTGAGTTTCAGAAAACAAACGAAGAAAACATAAAATCAAAAGATAATGAGCGGATCAGCTCTAGTTCTGAACTAAGACACTGATAACAAAAGTTCTCACAAACACTTCTCTCAAGGCTCTCTCACAGATCTTCTCTCTTAATCTGGCTTGATCGTGCTTGCTCTTCCTCTCTCTGCGTGTATCTCTCTACGAAGGCTCATCTTTCATCAATTATCATCGTACTCTGCTCTCTCTCACTGCATCTATATATGTGGAGGCTTCTGAGAGATGGGCGCGTGGAAACCACATTTCCCGCCCAAGCATTTTGTCCATATCTGAATTTTCACAAGGCCATATGACAGCATTAGGATTTGAAATATTTCCACGTGGCACGAGCAGTGCTATCTTCAGCCTTGGATCACGTGCCCTACATAAAGTTTACGAACCCTTGTCTTCATTCTCTGGACTTTCGTCAGTGAAGTTCCTGTCAGTATATCAACCTTTTAGTCAATATAAGATAGTCAGACGAATATAGGAATTGCATAGACTTGATAGAGCATTAGAACGAATATGCACGGACTTCATATGACATTGGAACTAAAAGTGCACTGACTTCGTGTGTGCAAGATGCCAAGGATGCACCGACTCAAAGAGCCATAAACGTATCATGCACAAACCTTAGTTAGCATGTGTGAAGGCCTGCATAGACCTTGATTGAATGCATTGCAAGATATGCACCGACTCTTATGATAAGTGCAACAGTAAACTGCACTGACCCTATATTCACTAAAAGGCAAACATGCCCCGACCTGAGTCGTTTGCAGTACACGGCATGCACTAACATCAACAATGAGATGCACAGACTTAGTTCAAGCAAATGATTGATGTATCGAGAAAATGCACCGACCTCAAAACATGCTTAGACGTAGACATGCACGAGGCGATGACTTATTATGTCTAATGCAACACTTGCACCGAAGCAAAACTTCATCGAGGCAAAACTACACCGACGCAAAACTGGCAATGACCTTGACCTACCTTTTCATAGAAGATGCACCGAGACAAAAGATGCACTGACTCTAAGTCGCATAAGATGCAAGGTAAGACACACACATGCATCGACTCTATCCCACATGAGATGCAAGGTGAGACTGACACATGCACTGACTCTAAGTGTGCATGAAAGCAACACTAGCATCAAACAGTGAATTGCACAGACCTTAAGTGCAATGTGAAATAGTGATATGCACAGACCTTGTGACAAACATGCACCAATTTTGTTTGTGCTCCCTTAGACATAGAATGAGACGCAACCTTAGACACAACACATGCACTGAGACGCATATGCACATGTTAACAGAACATTTTTTAAGTACAAAGAAGCAGACATTATTTATGTGATTATCTAACATATAAAGCATGTCAAAATACACAGCATCATCATGATCAAGATACAGTTGCCAAAGTCAACTCAACAGTCAACTAAGTCAACTTAACTATTGCCAATCAATCAAAACACATTCTGCTGATCAACCCCAGAGGAGGCCCAACATTCTCCCCCTATTTGATGATGGCAACACCCCCAAAAAAATACTGGCAACTCAAAAAAAATGCAAGAGAAATGATGTATTTTGATGAGACATGAAGCACAGACATATATTAACACTAGCCAAACTCCCCTTGAATAAATGACTCTTCCCCTCTTAATCAAAATAGCAAGAAATCTTTCTCTTCCCTTCTCTCCCCCTTTACCAACAGAATCTCTCCCCTATAAGCACCTATCGAATCTCTCCCTCTTTGCCATCAGTAAATAAGAAGTAAGGGAGATAGGGGAAGATAAGAAGGGATGCAGGAAGAGGTAGGAGACAGAATAACACTCTATGCAATGGTTCAGAAGATAAGCAAATTATATGACAATTCTTTAGATATAAGAATCAGTCATTGTGCAATCTTGATAGATATCAGGTTTAATAGTTATAGAAGGTAGAGTAAATTCACTGACTTTCTGAAATAGGGTTACAGAATCAGTTTATAGCAATGAACCTAAGTCACATAATCATGAGAAACTAGGTCAAGACTGTATCCTACTAATTTCAGAATCAATGAGTATCAAGGAGAGTGGCCTGAATATGTATTTGGGTTAAACAATTGACACTTAGTGAATTTTGAATTTCAAGGGTTACAACAAATCTTTTTCACAGAATCTGATTTTGAATCTGAACTTAGTGAACAGACAAGTGTCATTTATACCGTTGACATTAAGGGCACACGTGAGTTAGACGCTAGTACCCCCAGTTACTAGGCATAAACTACCATATCTGTCTCTGATCAAAAGCTACACATATGATTTACACCTTTGACATTAAGAGTACACGTTTATCAGATGCCAGTAACCCCAGTTACTTAGTGAAACCAGCCCTATAGATTTGACCATATGAACAGAGGTAACATGATGCACTTCATGACATGAAGTCCTCTCCACTTCTTTGATGGAGGGTTCAATTTCTCAGTGCAATTCAGTCATTGCTCTGCCACTTTATTCATTTTCTTTTACTGACAATTTTTTTGTTGGTGCCCTTTTTAATTTTCAAGGTGACTTGTTTAAAGACAATACACTATCTGATTTTCTCAGCCTAGACTACATTAAGACTGTCATTTTAAGATACTATGAAGATCTTATCTGTCATAGTTATGAAAGAGAGGTTGAGAGCTATAAAAGGTTTTCTACCACCTTATTCTTCTGAAGGCAGTCTTTACACTCTACAGTCTATTAAAATTAAACCATCAGTTCATTCAAGGAACAAATGTGATTCTTATAATAGAAGAGTTGTAATAATTATCGCTTAAAATAATGAACCAAATACAAGACTGGCATCCATTCAGAATGAGAAGATTAAGAATTTCTGAGAATGACGAGAGAGTAGAATGAGTTGAATTCAAATCAGACTTTACTTAACTCTCCCTGACATCATGATGCACAGACTTTAACATGCATAAAGCGGACAATGCACCGACTATTCATGCGTATGGTAGATAAATGTACCGACCTGTTTTGTGAATAGACATAAGGTGCACTGACTTTGTATGCAAAATGCTCACACTGTGCATCGACTAAGTGCAAGACATGCACTGACATATACTCGGTGCAAAAACGCGCATCGAACTCAAATGCTCATAGCAAAGACCTGCACCGACCTTAGTATTGCATATGGCAAGCTCAACTGATGTGTGATCTAGAGGAAAACTCCCCCTATCTATATGCAATTTTATTTAACAATGCATCTATGCCCATCAATTATTCAAAAATTCAAGAATGCTTATTCAGAGACAAGCTAACGCATATTTATTTTCAGACCACTACAAGCAGCAATTCAAGCAAGAATTCTGAGTCAATTATCATGAAGAAATTTACACAAGCCTAATTCTCTTCTTAAGAATTTAAATCTTTCATTTCCCAAGGGCTTTGTAAAAATATCAGTAATTTATTTTTCGATTTCAACAAAATTGAATTCAATTTCATTCTTGCTTACTACATCTCTAAGAAAGTGATGTCTTATTTCAATATGTTTAGTCCTAGAGTGATGAACATGATTTTTAGTCAAGCATATCGCACTAGTATTATCACATAAAATTGGAATGCATCCCAAATTTATCTGATAATCATTAAGTTGGTGCTTAATCCATAGTACCTGGGCTACATAATTTCCTGCAGTGACATACTCTGCCTCTGCAGTGGATAAAGCAACTGTGTGTTGCTTCTTGGAGACCCAAGACACTAGACAGCCACCTAAGAACTGGCAGTATCCACTAGTGCTTTTCCTATCAATCCGACACCCAGCATAGTCTGCATCAGTGTATGCTAATAGGTCTAGCTCACACCTAGCAGGGTACCAAAGACCTAGCTCTTGGGTGCCTGACAGATATCTAAAAATCCTCTTGACAGCATAAAAATGTGACTCTTTAGGACTGACTTGATATCTAGCACATAAACACACAGCAAACTGAATATCAGGCCTAGATGCAGTAAGGTAGAGAAGGGATCCCATCATACCTCTGTACAGCTTGTTATCAACTAGTTTACCTTTTGGGTCATCATCAAGACTTGTTGATGTACCCATTGGTGCTGTAATCTCCTTGAGGTTTTCAAATTTGTATTTCTTCAGCATATCCCTTATGTACTTGGACTGGGTGATGTAGGTTCCTTCTTTTGTTTGGGTCACCTACAGTCCAAGAAATAATTTCAGCTCACCCATTGAGCTCATCTCAAATTCATGTGTCATCAAATCAGAAAATTCTTTACACATTATTGGGTTAGTTGAACCAAAAACTATATCATCCACATATATTTGAACAATGAGAATGTCTGGATGACATATCTTTGTGAACAAAGTTTGGTCAATTTCACCTCTAGAGAACTTCTTATCTGTAAGAAACTTGCTGAGCCTGTCATACCAAGCTCTAGGAGCTTGTTTCAGACCATAGAGAGCTTTATTCAGTTTATAGACATGATTTGGAAAATCTAAACATTCAAATCCTGGAGGTTGTCTTACAAAGACATCCTCTTTTATTTCTCCATTCAGGAAAGCAGACTTTACATCCATCTGCTGAAGGATAATTCCTAATGAGCATGCATAAGCTAATAAAATCCCGATGGCCTCTATCCTAGCCACAGGGGCATATGACTCTTCAAAGTCAATACCAAACTCTTGATCGTACCCCTGAGCTACCAATCGAGCATTATTCCTAACAACATTTCCTTGCTCATCAGTTTTATTCCTGAACACCCATTTAGTTCCAATGACAGTCCCATGATCAGGAGGTGGAACTAGGTACCATACCTTGTTTCTATCAAATTGATTCAATTCCTCGTGCATGGCATTGATCTAATGCACATCATTAAGGGCACTGTCAATGTTCTTGGGTTCAACATGAGGCACTAAAGCAAAAGCATTTAGTTCATTCCGAGCTCTAAAATAACCTCTAGTCCTAAGAGGTTCATGCAAGTTATCAATTACATTATCTACAGGATGATCTCTAAGAAATCTTACATTGATAACCTGATTACCTTGACCCTCATTTATCTCCCCCTGAGTACAAGGCTCCTTTGCATCTTCATCATCAGATTGATCTGCAGAGCTTCCTTCTTTCAGAATTTCTCCATCATCTTGTTCCCTGTACATACCATTTTCAGGTTTAGTAATGGTTTCATCAAAGACTACATGTGGAGACTCTTCAACTGTTTTAGAATTTAAGTTGTACACTCTATATGCTCTAGTGGTTTCTGAATATCCTAGGAAAATTCCCGGATCACTTTTAGGTTCAAACTTATCAAGGTCTCTTTTATCATTGACATGAATAAAGCATTTACAGCCAAATACCTTGAAGTAAGCAATTGAATGTTTCTTACCCTTGAGAATTTCATATGGTATTTTCTGGGTAAATGGCCTTACCATGGCTCTGTTGATTACATGGCATGCAGTATTGACTGCCTCAGCCCAAAACATCCTTGGTAGGTTACCTTCCACCAGCAGTGTACGAGCCATCTCCACAAGTGTTCGGTTCCTCCTCTCCACTACTCTATTTTGCTCAGGTGTCCTAGGTGAGGAGAACCGATGAGTGATTCCATTGCTCCTGCAAAAATCATCAAATCCGATAAAATATTCTGAATTGAATTTTTATTATTCTATTTTATTTTCAGATAAAACTCCTGAAATTCAGTGAATGCATCATTCTTATGTGAGAGGAAAAACACCCAAGTAAATCTAGAGAAGTCATCAACTAATACAAATCCATATCTTCTTCCTAGTAAGCTGATTAATCTTGTAGGTCCAAACAGGTCCATATGAATCAGCTCATAAGGCTTGGAAGACATGTTCTCAGTTCTGGATTTGAAAGACTTCCTAGTGTGTTTGGACTGGGTGCATGTTTCACATACAACATTATTAATTTTAAATGACATTTCAGGGAGTCCTCTAACCATGCAATGTTTATTCGGTTTGTGGAGAACAGTATAACTGACATGGCCTAATCTACGATGCCACAGATATGCCAAGTCATCTTTATTTGCAGTGAGGCAAAGATTAGAATGAGCTATATCATCTAAGTCAACTAGGTATATGTTATTGACTCTTTTACCAGAGAATTTAATCTTATCAGAATTAGGCTCATAAATATTGCAGCCTAACGAGTCAAACACTACCTTGTGACCTTTGTCACAGAGCTGGCTAATACTTAACAAGTTATAAGCAATACCCTCAACCAGCATGACTTCATCAATACAGCAGGTAGAACACTTGCCTACCTTACCTGAACCGACAATTTTACCCTTGGTGTTTCCTCCGAAGGTAACAAGGCCTCCATTCGTCTCAACCAGCATGCAGAACTTTGCATGTCCCCTATCATATGCCTGGAGTAGCCACTATCCAAGTACCACATATTGTGCTTGGCTGCAAGGCATACCTGCAATGACAATCACGCAGAAGAGTTTAGAACCCAAAAATGTTTGGGCTCCAGAACAGAAGTAAAACTGTTCAAACATGACAATAAGTTCTTGGGAATCCACATTTGTTTGAGAGATGTTTGTTTGGTGGATTTGTTCACATTCTTTTTATTGTTGTTCTTCTTTTCGGCATTAACAGACTGAGTCTTTCCTTTCTTGTTTTGAGTCCTGGCACCATTATTATTAGCCGCTTGAGCATGGTTGTGCCAGTGCCTAGACCAATAAGCATTCACAGTTGTGTGGCCAGTGGTGGTCCTAGGCTGACCATAGGAAGTTTGTTTCCTAGAATTCCATGTCCTGGATTGCCTAACCCAGTTTTTGGCCTGAGGTCTATAAGTCTGAGTGGGATATGAATGATATTCAGACCTCCCTTGAATTCTATCCCTTCCAGACCTATTAAACTGTTGTGGCTGAGCATGAAAGTAGGTGTGATAAGTCTGAACTCTAGGATGGGAAGATTGATTGGTTTGACCCCTATCTGAATTGCATCTCCCGAATATCTTAGGCCCATCTGACGTGTGCATGGGTGTAGTTTGGGTCTTTTTCTGGCCTTTCTGTTGAGGCTTTGAGAACCTAGTCTGGGGTTTGGGTGTGAGTGACGGTTGACCCCTAACCTGAACTCGGCCCTGAGGTGTGGGGCAGTATGTGCTCACATGACTAGACTCACTAATTTTCTATTTCCCCTTGTCCTTGGCACTGGGCATTTTGGAGTTAACAGATTTTTCTGAAGTATTCCTACTGTGCATTTTAATGAGGGGTCCTTTTTGTTTCTCAGCTACAAATGAAATAGTCTTCAGTTCAAAACTCCTTTTAGCTGTAGGATTGAACACGAGACCCTCTCTTCTAAAGTTAACCTTAGACCCCAAAAGGGCATTCAGATTCTCAGTCCCTTGGGTCATGTTCTCGACAACTTAAAGTTTATCCTTGTTTTGATTTTCTAGATTTTTAATTGATTTCTTAAGTTTAGTGTTAACACCCAACATAGCATCATACTTTTCATTTAAAATTTTCATTTCATTTTCATATTTCTGCAATCTCAATTTCAAATCGTCAATGACATTTTTCTGTGTTTCATTTTTTTCCCTCGCATCAATCAAAGCATTTTTCAAATCATCAATTTCAGCACACGATTTCTTTAAGACATCATTTTCAGTTTGAAGATACGCAATTCTATCAGACAATATAGTATCATTCATGAGAGAATTAACTTTCTTCTTTAGATGCCTGTTTTCTTTTCTGATGTCATCTACTTTATCTAACAAGTCACCATATGCATCCTCCCAATCAGCAATAGTATAATGTTCAAAAGGAGAGGATACCTCATCAGCTTCATCTTCATTATCATCATCTTTGGCCATCAGGCAGATTTGACTTTCCTCTCTATCACTCTCAGAAGTGCAGCTTAAGTTGCCCTCGTCCTCGTCGCTCCAGGTACTCACCATAGCTCTCCCTTTGGTATTCTTCTTCTTTGATTTATCTTTCATCTTTTGGAGCTCCGGGCAGTCTACCTTCATATGGCCAGCTTTCCTGCAGTGATAACAGACATTAGTGTCAACCTTTTTGGCAGGGTTAGAGTTATACCTGGTTTGTCTCCTGCCTCTCTGCTGTCCTCTTCCGAAATATCTTCCCTCATTTCTCAAGAATCTTCTGAATTTTCTAGTCAACATAGCTCGCTGCTCTCCTCCAAATTCTGATCCAGAAAGACTCTGATCACTAGAGGATCCGCTGTGACTGGATCGACTGGAACTAGCCTTCAAGGCGATAGGTTTCTTCTTCTTCTCCAGCTCATCAGTCTTTGGTAGGTTCATCTCGTATGTCATGAGTGAACCAATCAACTCATCTACCTTGGTGTTCTTCAGGTCTCTAGACTCCTCAATAACTGTAGCCTTGGTGTGCCAAATGGGAGTTAGAGAACGCAGAATCTTCCTCACTATCTCATAGTCAGAATAGGTATTGCCAAGACTTCTGAGACCATTGGTGATGATTGTAAGATGAGCGTACATTTCCATAATGGTCTCATTCGGCTTCATCTTAAATGCTTCATACTCAGAAACTAGTAGATTTGCTTTAGTCTCTCTCACCTGTGAGGTTCCTTCGTAGATAACTTCCAGCTTATCCCACAACTCCTTAGCCGTAGAGCATGATGATACCCTGGAGAATTCTGTGGGATGAAGGGCACACTGGATGGCATTGATAGCACTCCAGTTCAATGTTGACTTACGGATCTCTTCTTTTGTCCATACGTCCTCATTCGGATGTAGCTCAAACGGTCCCTTGCTCACAACCTTCCATATCTCATAATCCTTAGCCCACAGAAACACTTGCATACGATTTTTCCAGTATGCATAGTTGGATCCGTCAAAGTGCAGAGGCTTGGTAGTGGAGTGTCCCTCTGCTGTCATCCCTCTAGCATCCATGATTGCTACCTCTTCAGGATGTTAGTCCCTACAAAAGAGTTAGGCTCTGATACCACGTGATGTGAATCTAGAGGGGGGTGAATAGATCAATCACCTATTAAAAATTCTACAGTAGCTTAAAAAGGTGCGGAATAAAATCGAACTACTGTAGGACGATCTGGACACACTTAACCACAACAGACTAGAACAACTCAAGTAGATCGGTGCTCAATCGATCCTATGCATGCATCTATGTAATCAAGCGAGAGTAAATTAATCAACCACACAAGATAATATGTTTTTAGGTGGTTCAATCTCCTGCAGAGATCTACGTCCACCCCACACTCAATCGAGTGTGGCTTCACTGCTAACAAACAGCTTGGCCGCTGATCCACAGCTTCGGGGAACGAGTCCCTACACACTGCTGAGCCTTACAGCTTATGCTATCCAGAGGAATCCTCCTCTGCCGCTGAGGTTTACAGCTTAACATGTGTAGAGGAATCCTCCTCTTCCGCTGACACACAGCTTGAAGAGTTGAGTTTCAGAAAACAAACCAAGAAAACATAAAATCAAAAGACAATGGGCGGATCAGCTCTAGTTCTGAACTAAGAGATTGATAACAAAATCTCTCACAAACACTTCTCTCAAGGCTCTCTCATAGATCTTGATGTGAAACGACCCCTCGGACCTAGAATTGCAAGCAACACAACGATTTTGGCAACGTGACACAAGCGGATTCACTCGCGTTGGCACACTCGGGTCCGTAGGAGGACCAGCGATGACGGTGAGGGTCCGAGGTTGGACCTCAATGTTCCAACGGTATGGCCAGCTAAGGATGGACCCCAATGGGCCAGGGATGCCCCAATTCCGTGGGCGGCCAGCACGCCAAGGGCGTGGGATGTAGTGGTTCTCTCTCAACTCGCTCCGCGGTGGCACTCAAATCGATGATATTTTGAGATCGGGCGCTCACTCACCGACCGACGGCACTAAGCAGCAATACTAAACAAGCAAAGCAATTCCAGTAGAGTAGGGCAACCCGAGGCTCACCTGATCGGTGTGAAGACACCGATCCCGGTCGGAGACGAGGGCGAGCGGGGAAGTGTGGAATCCTCGCACACTGCGCCGATGAAGCTTGACCTGTTTAAAGATTACAATCACTACACCTCACACAGGAGGGTGGACTTGGGGTGGGGATTTTTGTATTACAAGTCAAACACTACCTCCGCACAGGGAGGGGGGCTAAGCCGGCCAGGCGGGGAGGGGAGATAAGCTCGATCGCGCCGACGGAGCACCCGGCCGAATCTGCCCGGGTCTGGGACAGCAAGACAGGGGGTCGATGTAGTCGCCGCTGTGAGCTCCCCTGGACTCAGAACTTGATGAGACTTGTGCCATAATGTCGCTAACGTACCCAGGTACAACTGTGATTTTTAGTAGGCAGTCCCGAGGTCGTCGCCGGCGGGGACGGGCTCTGGAACAGGTCCCTTGCGTGCAGAAGCAGACTGTTCCCAGGGACAGCAGCGGATGGCAGAAGTCACCACGGCAGCGCCTGAAGTCCGAATGAGACGGGACCAAGTCGAGGACGTCCTTGGATGAGTCTTCTTCGAGCAGCAACCAAGAACAGCACCAGAGGATGTCGGGGCGGTGAGGAGGAGTCCGTTGAGTGAGGCACTATCGGGGCAGGACCTAAATGAACTGTCTACGCGCCCGGGAGAGAAAAAATGGGAAAGGCACTTCCTAATGCCGAACGGGATGACGCTTGTTAGTGGTGGTGGAAGACTCGTGGTTGCAGCTCTCGGCCAAGTGGCGCCTCCATAAGTTGAAGGATGTGGCCGTGGTGGAGGTTCGAACAGCGTGGCAGAATCTGGCCGCAGCAACTACCTAATATGAACAGTGACTTGCAGAAGATACACCGGCCGCTCCCGACCTCTGAATCATGAGCCGTTGGAGTTTCTGGAATCGTGGTCGAGTCTACATCGCAGAGAAACTGACGGGGAAGCTGGATGAGCTCGGAGGAGACCGGGGCACCCAAAAAGGTGCTGACAGGTCGAAGCAGACTTGGGGAAGCAGCTTGGAGCAGTCGGAGGAGAAACTCTATAACTCTGTCTCACGGGACCCGAATGCAGTTCTGCTTCCTGATCCTGGAAGAGGACAGGACGTGGAAGAACTTTGATGAAGAGGCCTCGGCTTGGTTCTGCTAGGGTTGGCCGTGGCACAGCTTCAAAACCGGTTCTGGTACTCTGCAGGGGGAGCCCAGCGCAGTCAGGGGAGAATAGCTCTCCCGGATAGCCCCGAACTCAGAATGGGATGAGATCACCTTGCTTGCAAAGAAGACTCGCAGACCTTTCCGTCGATGTAGGCCACGCCCCCAGGAGCTTCGGGAAGAGGTCGTGGGCAGCACTGCAACTGGCGGCTGTTCTGCAGGTCTTCAGCTGTATGCAAATGAGAAGGGGGAAAAGGGTGGAGGGGTGGTTCCTTTGGTGGAAGGAGAGGGGAAATGGTTGCTTTGGTGATGGGGAATGGTTGGGAGGTGGCAAGGGGAGGTGAGGGAGGAAGGAGGGGCGGAGCTAGCAGGGGAGGGGGGGTGATTGCACAAATGGTCAAGAGGGGGTGGAGGTGGGGAGATGGGGGCGCAAGTGGCTTGGGGAAATGGGGAGGGTTCCCTTCGATTTGGGTGGAGGGTTAATGGAGGTGCTAATGGGGGCCTAGGGAAGGGGAAGAGTTGCTTTGGGAAGGGGAAAGGGTGTCTAGGAGAATGGATTCTCCCTTGGGAATGTGAAGGGGTTGTATGGGGAAGGGGAAAGGTTACTTGGGAAGGGGGAGAGGTGCCTAGGAGAAAGGGGTTCCACCTAGGGGTTGGAGGGGGAGTAAATGGAAGGTATGGGGAAGGGGGAGGGGTCTTAAATAGAGGTGAATAGGGAGGAGAGAGAGTGAATTTCGAATTTGGAGTGGGGAGGAGAGAGAATGGGGCTCGCCCCCTTTAGTGAGAGAGAGAAGAAGAGAGAGAGAGAGCTAGAGAGAGAGAGATGCACAAATGCCTTGGCAAATTTTTTTCTCAAATATTCATTAGCTTACAACTGAGGGATTGTGGTCCTATGTATAGAAAACCCACTTTTACATATAAGACCCTGACTTTTAACATACTAATAGATAACCAAGGAAGGGGGGGTGCGCCCATGGGCCTAGCCCAAAGAAATAGGCCCAATAGCAAGCACCATAGCCTAATGAGACTCGAACTTAGGGAAATGACTTAATAACCTAGGTACAAGACTCAAATAAAGGGCAAATTACATGAGTAGAAAATGAAAATTACATCATAGGACTCGAAATAACGTGGTGAACAAGATGTAGCTTAGGCGGCGAGTATCGGGATCCTCGATCATATGAAATTGCTGGTGATGTCCTCATCATACCCTCGGGGTGCGAAAAACTCGACTCTGTCGAGTATGGGCCCACCGGGGAAGTGGTCCTCTCCAGAAACTCAGAGTGAGCCTCAACTTCCAAACTCAACCCTGCGTCCGCAACCAGGGGACGGTCCCTCATCCTCTCGAGGTGGCTCAGGCGTACCCTCTTGCTGGTGATGGGACCCTGCTTGCCTAGTATTGCCTTCGTGTGCACACGTCGGACTCACAGGCCATTTTTTGGTGGCTCTCCGTGGGTTTCCCTCTCAAAGGAAGATAAAGGCTCGAGGCACTCACTAGGATCCACCGCGGTGCCCATATAGGGTGCCGGATCCGCCATGTGGATAATGGGGTGAATCCCAAAACCCATTAGTAAGTCCAACCCGATGGCCGGGTTGCCAAAATCACTTGGAACTTGGGAAGGTCCAAGTCCACGTGCCCTCGAATTGGAGGTGACCCTAGGGTAGAGCCACTCCAATGCCATCATCACCAGATTGCCTACTTGGAATCCCAAGTGGCGCTCGCAAGCTTTTGCCCGCTCTTTGTGAACCTCACCGCTCGTTGTTAGATGCTTGCTTGAATGTGTATGCCATGCACTATGATGCAGTGAGTGGGTGTGGAAGAGGATAGTATGCAAAGGTGGACCGGGGCAACCGTACATAGACCTATCATGCATAGATGTGATGAAGACTTTCATGGACTCTGGGGGGCCGGGGCAACCATAGGTGGACATATCGTGCATGGTGGCGTTAGTTACCGGAGGACCCGGACATCCATGTATGCTCCATTCATGCGTAATGGTTTTGACGAATGTGGGTGGACCAGCACATCCAAATGTGGGCCAGTCATGCATTGGGCCTAGACTGTGTGTGACGTGTATGGGAGGGCTAGACTTGTGACCCTTGTCGAAGGATGTGATATGCCAAGATGGGTGCATTCCTATCCTATGGGTGACGACCATGTGTGTGGGTATGGGGTGGTCTTTGAGCTCCCACTTATAAGGGTCGAAGGGGTCAGAGAAGGTATGCATCATGGGGTGGGCTTGGTCTGATAAGGTTGGATGGGATAGGGACAGGTTGGTGGTGAGTAAGGTGGGTGGGTATAGGAAGGGATCGAAGGAGTCATGGAATGCGTTTCTAGGGAAGGGGTATTCTATCTCCTCAAGGTTTTCAAATGATGGTGAGTCCTCCTCCTCAAATGTAGTATTTGAACCGAAGTCTTTGGCGGGTTGGTTGGCCATGAATGGAGGGCTTGGTATCCTACCCGAAATAAGCAACTCTAATTTGTGAGAGCATCGGGCTCCTCGGGTGTAGGGAGGAATAACAGAAGGACACTAGTGTAGCAACCCATAGTGTAAGTGGAGGAGATGGATCCGACACATAGGTGTAGGAGGTCAAGGCTCCTAGGTTGGTCGGCTACAGTGGTCAACAGGTCAGTTAGCTCCATTTGCCAAGCTATACCCTTAAGAAAGTCCCCTAATGTCTCCACCTGATAGGATGATTGGATTGTGGTGTGGTAGGTGGGTAAGGGTACTATAGGGAGGTTTTGTTCCATAGGAGGGCAAACATGGGCCATGAGATCTCTAAATGGGTTCTCCTTTAGCCAACGTGAAAGGGGTTCTCCTAAGATGAGCTCGGCCCCTACTAGGGAGGGTGGTGTAAGGTGAAGTCCACCATGTGAAGTTTCTTCTTCTTCCTGGACATGGGTGATCTCCATGGCGGGGGTTGGGCCCGGAGTATTCACCACTATGGGGTCGGGTATGGGGATCATGGTTTCCACTACCAAGGAGGTGAGTAAGTCCATTGTTTGTGGGGTGATGATGACTGGCATATGGCTCTTTTGGGGTGGTGGGTAATGGGGGACTTGGGATAGGATGGGGAGGGGTAGAAGTGGAGGCCTAGGTTGGGCATCTTGTAACTCATGGGGGAAGGTGCACCCCATTTGGCTCAATGGGTCTTCTTTGGGTAGGAATGAGTTCTCTTGACCTATTTGGGCCTCATATTCTTCTTCCCAATCTAGGGGAGCCTCATAGTCTTCGGTCACCTCCGTAAGTTCCTTTTGGAAATGGGTGGGATGAGGATTTGTGGAAGCTTGTGGGGTGTGGGTTTGATGGGGAATGTTGGGTTGGGTGGTGGCCAATTTGGTTTTAATGGTGGTGGTGATCGGGATTGGAATCATTTGGGGTGGTGGAGATTGGACCCTAAGGGAGGTCTTGGGTTGACGGGGAGGGAAAGGGGGAGTGGGAGTGCTCCTCGGGTTATGGTTCTCAAGGTAGGAGTGGGAAGGTCGGGGAACGTAGTTTTTCCTAAGCTCAAGGTAGGAGTGGGAGGGTCGGGGAGCGTAGTTCTTCCTAAGCTCAATCTTCATCTCTTCCCAAGATCCTATGGGTTCTTGCCTCCAAATCCTTCTTAAGCTCACTATGCGTTCCCACTCCTTCTTGGCTTGTCCCCGAAGACACCCTGTGGCCCTGCGGACCCTAGCATGTCCATAGACCCTAGTCCTTTCAAAGTGTTTATCCATGGTAGCCTCCCACTTTAGGTAGGCATTAGGATTGGATCCGTCAAAACTAAGGTCTCCTTCTAGGATGATGTCCATGAGGAGGGGGTCAATCGGACTCTTGTGGATGGCCGTGTTGAGGGGACTTAACCAATGTGGAGTGTACATGATGATGCACTGGGTGGCCCAATAATGACTCTAAATGCGACTGCGCCCTAGGACCAACTTGTAGAGAGACAAGTTGTGAACTTGCTCTGATACCATTTTATGTGAAACGATCGCTCGGACCTAGAATTGCAAGCAACACAACGATTTTGGCAACGTGACACAAGCGGATTCACTCGCGTTGGCACACTCGGGTCCGTAGGAGGACCAGCGATGACGGTGAGGGTCCGAGGTTGGACCTCAATGTTCCAAGGGTATGGCCAGCTAAGGATGGACCCCAATGGGCCAGGGATGCCCCAATTCCGTGGGCGGCCAGCACGCCAAGGGCGTGGGATGTAGTGGTTCTCTCTCAACTCGCTCCGCTGTGGCACTCAAATCGATGATATTTTGAGATCGGGCGCTCACTCACCGACCGACGGCACTAAGCAGCAATACTAAACAAGCAAAGCAATTCCAGTAGAGTAGGGAAACCCGAGGCTCACCTGATCGGTGTGAAGACACCGATCCCGGTCGGAGACGAGGGCGAGCGGGGAAGTGTGGAATCCTCGCACACTGCGCCGATGAAGCTTGACCTATTTAAAGATTACAATCACTACACCTTACACAGGAGGGTGGACTTGGGGTGGGGATTTTTGTATTACAAGTCAAACACTACCTCCGCACAGGGAGGGGCGCTAAGCCGGCCAGGCGGGGAGGGGAGATAAGCTCGATCGCGCCGACGGAGCACCCGGCCGAATCTGCCCGGGTCTGGGACAGCAAGACAGAGGGTCAATGTAGTTGCCGCTGTGAGCTCCCCTGGACTCAGAACTTGATGAGACTTGTGCCAAAATGTCGCTGACGTACCCAGTTACAACTGTGATTTTTAGTGGGCGGTCCCGAGGTCGTCGCCGGCGGGGACGGGCTCTGGAACAGGTCCCTTGCGTGCAGAAGCAGACTGTTCCCAGGGACAGCAGCGGATGGGCGAAGTCACCACGGCAGCTCCTGAAGTCCGAACGAGGCAGGATAAAGTCAAGGACGTCCGTGGATGAGTCTTCTTCGAGCAGCAACCAAGAACAGCACCAGAGGATGTCGGGGCGGTGAGGAGGAGTCCGTTGAGTGAGGCACTGTTGGGGCAGGACCTAAACGAACTGTCTGCGCGCCCGGGAGAGAAAAAATGGGAAAGGCACTTCCTGATGCCGAACGGGATGCCGCTTTTTGGTCGTGGTGGAAGACTCGTGGTTGCAGCTCTCGGCCAAGTGGCGCCTCCATAAGTTGAAGGATGTGGCCGTGGTGGAGGTTCGAACAGCGTGGCAGAATCTGGCCGCAGCAACTACCTGATATGAACAGTGACTTGTAGAAGCTACACCGGCCGCTCCCGACCTCTGAATCATGAGCCGTTTGAGTTTCTGGAATCGTGGTCGAGTCTACTTCGCATAGAAACTGATGGAGAAGCTGGATGAGGTCGGAGGAGACCAGGGGACCCAAAAAGGTGCTGACAGGTCGAAGCAGACTTGGGGAAGCAGCTTGGAGCAGTCGGAGGAGAAACTCTATAACTCTGTCTCACGGAACCAGAACGCAGTTCCGCTTCCTGATCCTGGAAGAGGACAGGGCGTGGAAGAACTTTGATGAAGAGGCCTCGGCTTGGTTCTTCTAGGGTTGGCCGTGGCACAGCTTCAAAACCGGTTCTGGTACTCTGCAGGGGGAGCCCAGTGCAGTCAGGGGAGAATAGCTCTCCCGGACAGCCCCGAACTCGGAATGGGATGCGATCAC
This sequence comes from Amorphophallus konjac, assembly GCA_022559845.1. NCBI lineage: Eukaryota > Viridiplantae > Streptophyta > Magnoliopsida > Alismatales > Araceae > Amorphophallus > Amorphophallus konjac. Next base: position 189,223,518 of record CM040125.1, read on the forward strand.
CTCTCTTGCGAAGAAGACTCGCAGACCTTTCCGTCGATGTAGGCCACGCCCCCAGGAGCTTCGGGAAGAGGTCGTGGGAAGCACTGCAACTGGTGGCTGTTCTGCAGGTCTTCAGCTGTATGCAAATGAGAAGGGGGAAAAGGGTGGAGGGGTGGTTCCTTTGGTGGAAGGAGAGGGGAAATGGTTGCTTTGGTGATGGGGAATGGTTGGGAGGTGGCAAGGGGAGGTGAGGGAGGAAGGAGGGGCGGAGCTAGCAGGGGAGGGGGGTGATTGCACAAATGGTCAAGAGGGGGTGGAGGTGGGGAGATGGGGGCGCAAGTGGCTTGGGGAAATGGGGAGGGTTCCCTTCGATTTGGGTGGAGGGTTAATGGAGGTGCTAATGGGGGCCTAGGGAAGGGGAAGAGTTGCTTTGGGAAGGGAAAAGGGTGTCTAGGAGAATGGATTCTCCCTTGGGAATGTGAAGGGGTTGTATGGGGAAGGGGAAAGGTTACTTGGGAAGGGGGAGAGGTGCCTAGGAGAAAGGGGTTCCACCTAGGGGTTGGAGGGGGAGTAAATGGAAGGTATGGGGAAGGGGGAGGGGTCTTAAATAGAGGTGAATAGGGAGGAGAGAGAGTGAATTTTGAATTTGGAGTGGGGAGGAGAGAGAATGGGGTTCGCCCCCTTTAGTGAGAGAGAGAAGAAGAGAGAGAGAGAGCTAGAGAGAGAGAGAGATGCACAAATGCCTTGACAAATTTTTTTCTCAAATATTCATTAGCTTACAACTGAGGGATTGGGGTCCTATTTATAGGAAACCCACTTTTACATATAAGACCCTGACTTTTAACATACTAATAGATAACCAAGGAAGGGGGGGTGCGCCCATGGGCCTAGCCCAAAGAAATAGGTCCAATAGCAAGCACCGTAGCCTAATGAGACTCGAACTTAGGGAAATGACTTAATAACCTAGGTACAAGACTCAAATAAAGGGCAAATTACATGAGTAGAAAATGAAAATTACATCATAGGACTCGAAATAACGTGGTGAACAAGATGTAGCTTAGGCGGCGAGTATCGGGATCCTCGATCATATGAAATTGCTGGTGATGTCCTCATCAGATCTTCTCTCTCAATCTGACTTGATCGTGCTTGCACTTCCTCTTTCTGCTTGTATCTCTCTACGAAGGCTCTTCTTTCGTCAATTATCATCGTACTCTGCTCTCTGTCACTGCATCTATATATGTGGAGGCTTATGAGATATGGGCGCGCGGAAACCACATTTCCTGCCCAAGCATTTTGTCCATATCTGAATTTTCACAAGGCCATATGGCAGCATTAGGATTTGAAATATTTCCACGTGGCACGAGCAGTGCTGTCTTCAGCCTTGGATCACGTGCCCTCCTTAAAGTTTATGAACCCTTGTCTTCATTCTCTGGACCTTCGTCAGTGAAGTTCATGTCAGTATATCAATCTTTTAGTCATTATAAGATAGTCAAACAAATATAGGAATTGCACAGACTTGATAGAGCATTAGAACGAATATGCACGGACTTCATATGACATTGGAACTAAAAGTGCACTGACTTCGTGTGTGCAAGATGCCAAGGATGCACCGACTCAAAGAGCCATAAACGTATCCTGCACAGACCTTAGTTAGCATGTGCGAAGGCCTACACTGACCTTGATTGAATGCATTGCAAGATATGCACCGACTCTTATGATAAGTGCAACTGTAAACTGCACTGACCTTATATTCACTTAAAGGCAAACATGCCCCGACCTGAGTCGTTTGCAATACACGGCATGCACTAACATCAACAATGAGATGCATAGACTTAGTTCAAGCAAACGATAGATGTATCGAGAAAATGCACCGACCTCAATACTTGCTTAGACGTAGACATGCACGAGGCGATGACTTATTATGTCTAATGCAACACTTGCACCGAAGCAAAACTTCACCGAGGCAAAACTGGCAATGACCATGACCTACCTTTTCATAGAAGATGCACCAAGACAAAAGATGCACTGACTCTAAGTCGCATGAGACGCAAGGTAAGACGCACACATGCACTGACTCTATGCCACATGAGACTCAAGGTAAGACGGACACATGCACTGACTCTAAGTGTGCATGAAAGCAACACCAGAATCGACGTTGAACAGTGAAGTGCACAGACCTTAAGTGCAATGTGAAATAGTGATATGCACAGACCTTATGACAAGCATGCATCGACTTTGTTTATGCTCCCTTAGACATAGAATGAGACGCAACCTTAGACACAGAACAAGCACTAAGATGCATATGCACATGTTAAGAGAACGTTTTTTAAGTACAAATGAGCAGACATTATTTATGTGATTATCTAACATATAAAGCATGTCAAAATACACAGCATCATCATGATCAAGATAGAGTTGCGAGATAGCGTTGCCAAAGTCAACTCAGTAGTCAACTTAACTATTACCAATCAATCAAAACACATTCTGTTGATCAACCCCAGAGGAGGCCCAGCATGCGTCACGTCTGGTAGCCCGTGGGGGTTCCACCCCTCTCATGGTGCATAGATATACCTCGTGTACGTCTGGAACCACAGCTCCACCTCTGTGTACTCCTCCCACGGAGTCTGATCTCTCGTAAACTCCTGGTAAAAGTAGAAGGGCCCGTTGTATAAGTGGCGGATCCGCACATTCAGTGGCACCCTGGGAGTCTGTGCAGCTATCTCTCTCCCAGCTAGGGCTAAATCCCTCCAGGTCTTCAGCAGATATCGATAGTTGTAAGGAACTCGGTATCGTCCCAGCCCATCAGTACGGCTGCGGTGGAGGTCATCCAGCACGACCTCCTCATATCCCTCGCCATTGATCGATAGCCCAGAAATCTGAAACAGAGACAACAAGTCGAGTGACGTCTCTCCCTCAGCTATCGCTACTGTGTTCCACCGGCGGTTGAAGCGCTTTACCAACGCCTGCAAAAGCCCTGTGTAGCAGGGATACCCGTACAAAGCTGCGGCCACGGCGTATCTGATGTCGGCCCGGTCCAGTAGCGCCCGGTACTGGTGCACAATCCCCATTAGCCACGCAGTAGCTCCCTGGCGGTATCTGTGTGAAGGAATCACCACCCAGCGGCCGTACCAGCTAACAACAGTCTACCGCACAACCCCGGCTAGAAGGCTGTGGTCATCATTGTAGCGACCCGGATCCCGGATACCAGATGTACCCGGTAGAACTACTGAATACACATGATACCACTTGGAACCCGCGAGGCCTCCCAAGAGCGGGAAAGCTCCGAAAGGAAAAAGGCATGTGTAGAGTATATTGAAGCCACAGAGATATAACAGAAGCAATTAAATTTCATTAGATCGGTTTGCTAAAGTAGCAGAAATAAAATTACTTTTTAATTAACAGTTCAGTTTTAAAAATTACACACCAGAGTCAAGTCCAAAGCTAAAGACAGCAAGTCTAGCACAGTATAGTCGACAGAAAGGAAAGACGTACCGAGAAGTCGGGGGAAGCCCGACGCAGGTACCAGCTGGCCACAACGACACGCTACGAGCAAGCGCTCCAGGAACCACGCGGAAGCATAACGAAAGACGTCACCCCACCTGAAAAGCAGGGGTGAGCCTCGTGTCACTGGCTCAGTAGGGGTCACGCGGATCCCCACTGAAAAACACGCAGTAACACGGAACACAAAACAACAGGTGTAGTAAAGTGGGAAAACTACACTACATAGCTGTAAAGCTAGTCTAGAAGCCGCAGAGAACAGACGGGGAGTAGGAATAGGGAACAAGTACGAAAGGGGAAGAACCCGCGCCAGACAAGTGGCGGCCGAACTAACCTCGGCACCCCAAACTACTCCAAATAGTGACAGAAGGGCGACTCTGATCTAACAAAGTCAGAAGTTATCGATCTGCCAACTCGGCACCAGGCCTAAGACGAAGACCTGCAAGGACCGACAAAAGGTCTAGAAAAGACCCACGCAGACGACCGACAGACTAGACGACACACCCACGACTAGAAAGTCATGCACACCACGCTGACCTCGAGTAGGACCACGAGAGGGCTAACTCAGAAAGGTCATGACGCGTAAGAAACGCCGAGAGTCATGTGTCACGTGACGGAAGCACCTCCTCACACGAAGAACAGCCAGCTGCGTCCACTGACGTCTTATGCTGCGCTAACAAGCGTCTCATCAACACTGTCGTCACAAGGAGCCGACAGGGACTAAGACACCCCCAGAACCAGGTCCAAGGAACCACCGTTCCGAGTCCAAGGAAGAACAACGGTACCCACGGGAAGCGGAACCGCGGTACCAAATCAATGAGTATTAGTCAGGGTCATGCCCGTCGGTGCCAGTCCCAACGCCCCTGACCACGTGTGCACACACAAGCTTTATGCCCAAGCCAGGCCTCTAGCTAGTTTTCTCCTCGTAGCGGACGCTACTACCACACAGGAGCCCACGGAAACCAGCTTACGAATCGTGTAACGGGAACACCCCTCCGCCATCCACAGGTAGGTCGGCAACTCAAAGGCCTTAGGGTTACAATAAATGGAGGCTCACAATACATAGAGACTCTGAAACACGAGTGCTAGAGTACAGACAGTCTCATAAAGCCCTGTCATGCGCACTGCACAGCACCAACCAGCCAACCAACTGCCCCACAGACTCAGGACTAGGCAACTAGACCTACGATGTAACGATCCTTGAGTCGGACGACTCAAAGGCAAGATCGTCACAAACGGCGGAACAAGCCGCCAATCGGTCTGATCCTAAGCCCCGGGAAGCAACGCTCCGTAGAAAATGACTCATAGAGACCTGAGGGAACATCGGAGACCCTCAGACATGCCTGGACACGCAAACCAAGGTAGAACGATACCTCGAGACATCCAGAACCAGTGTCTCGGACTGGACAGAACCGCCAAGACATCCACACAAGGTCGCCTGTCAACCCCTAGGTCACCCCAGGTTGACCGAAACCAAACAACGACGACTCAACAGTAGGAAAGAGAATCCTACCTCAAGCAAGAAGACTCATGGCCACCTTACGACGTAGTCTTGGCTCTCATAGGGTGTCAGGAGACATCCACGGGAAAGCGGGCAGACCACAAGGATAAGCCAAGATAGTCAGAAACCAAAACGATGAAAATCAGAGCTCAAAGGCTGTAACGCACCACCCCTAGACCGTTACACGAACCTGACGGTCTAATGCTGGGCCGTTACACACCCACTATCGCGGTCTATTGCAGACGCGCTACAGAAACGTGACGGTCGCCTGGGAAGCCGTTACACACACCGCCCTAACCAACATCTAAAACACACAAGGCACGTAACGGCCTGCATCAGGCGCGTTACACTGCTCTGACGCGCCCGACCCGGGCCGTCAGGGCCAACAGACCTCAAACACACTACGAAACTCGAGGCACGTAACGCACGAGACCAAGCGCGTTACAGCACCTAACGCATCTGGGCAGACGCGTCAGGGCCAACAGGCTCAAGTCAAGAAACCGCTGGCCAACAGGCATGTAACGGTCCCGAACGGACGCGTTACAGACGCCTAACGCATGGGGGCGTGACCGTTAGAGCCAACGACACAGCCACCCACACTCAGCCAAAATAGCACGTAACGGCCTAGGGCAGGCGCGTTACACTGCTGTGACGAACGGTGACACCACCGTTACATAAATCGACTCAAACGGTTAAAGCTGGTCAAACGGAACGTAACGGCCTAGCTCAGGCATGTTACACACACCTGACGCACTAGGGCTGGCGCGTCAGGGGAACCGACTTAACCAAACTACTAAACAACAAAATAAGCGTAACGCATCACACCAGACGCGTCAGGAGGCTGTGACGCGCCACCCCTGGGCCATCACACTCCCAATACCACGAAAAGCTTTAAAAATGCCCAGACACCGTGACGATCTGTCGTAGGGCCGTCAGGGACCTCTAGCGGTCACTGAAACGACCTGATGGGGCATCAAAGGCGATTTCCATACACGGGTGAAGTGTATTTGTGAGTTATGGCTTGTATGAGATTGTAATTGTGTATTTTCTTTCTTTTGGGCTCCTTGTAAGACTTATATCAAGCCAATGGGCCATTTGTTATGTCAAGTCCAAGGTTAGATTGTCATTAGTAGAGTCCATTAGAAAGCCTAGTTCATATTGGACCAAATGCTACCCTTATGGACCATATTAGTCATTTATGGCCCAATTGGGCCACTCCCTCTCATGGACCACCAAGACTTGGAAGGCCCAAGTCTAGCATGATCTAATGGGAGGCTTTTGCCCCATGAATGGCTTTGGCCCATGGAAGGGGGCGCAAGGTTCCTTGTCTTATTAGGCATGGTAGTTGTGGTTTAGGTAGTGTTTGAATAGATTTAGTCCAAGGTTGAATAAGTATGGTCAAATTAGATTAAACTAATGTATTAAATGTGTGATTCACATTGTATCCCAGCCCTTCAATCCAAACCCCTAGATCCAAGGGTTGAGGTTGAGTTTGGTTGGCATCCTATATAAGGTTGTATTTTTCATATTGAATGAATTAATGAAGAGAAAATAGGCATTTGCCCCAAGTGAGATTTGCGCCCCTCCCCTCTCTCTACCTGGTTCCTCCACCCCCTCTCCCCTTTCTAGAGTGTAATCCCTTCCCCCTTGATCCCCTCCAGCATCTGAAGCAACTCCGGTGATCGCCGCCGCCATCATCTCGCCGCCGACGCGTCGTCGCCAACGGTTTCGGTGTTCTGTCCACTCAGGACAGACCCTTCTTCTCCGAATTCCTGCTATCACTCCCTTTGTCTTCTAAAGCTCAAAATTTCAGGGTTGGTTCCCCTCTATAACCCTTATCCCCACAAAAATAATCACGTCAAAATTCATCTTTATCTATTTTTTGATTTTCGTCCAAGTCCAAGTTCCAGATCTGTCCTGGTTCTGTTTACTGTTCACCAGCTCTGCGTTTACCCCATTCGAACCATCTTTTGCTTTTTGTTGGGTCACCCAAATTTACTGGGATCTCTGTCCACATCCCTCTACCACCAGGAATTTTCTTAATTTTTTTTTCACCCTCCAAGTATTTTACAAAAACCGTCCAAGTTCCCAAGAACAGTCTGCCCACAGTTTCTCAGATCCGACCCAGGTATAGTAAAAAAATCCCAGAAAATCCATTTCGTCTCCAATCAGAAAACCAAAAATAGTCCCGGATTTCTATCGCAGAGACATTCAACTTTGCTAAAGAAATTATTTCAAGATTCGGAGGTCTTCTTTCCGGTCAACGTCAATCTTCAGAGAAGTCAGAACCTGCCCCTGCAGTTCTGGCCAGATTCCAGCAAGCTTGTAAAATACATGATCAGAAATAAATATCTGATTATTTTTTTTGAAGACCCCTACGTCGAAGTATTCTGAGTCAGCTTTCCAACGGCGCTAACCTCGTCGCATTCCGACGATGGGGCTGATCGCAGCAGCAGTTTTCTCCGAGTCGCGCGCCTATAAACAGAACTTTCAGGTTCGTGGCCGAGTTCCCGGCGAGCGTCGTCCGAGGGCCGCCCGGCGTCCGGCGGTCGTTCCAGCAGCTCGCCATCCCAGGGGAACGCTTTCCAGGTGTCTCCACAGCAGAGGAGTCATCAGGCCCCACACGACCCCTCCGGTCAACACGTGGGCCCCCACTAGCACGAGTACGCGTGAAGCCGAAGCATTGCCCGAAACCGCCCGTCAACCCGAACTTGGTCATCCCGGGCCCACTTGTGTCGCCCTTTACCTCCCTGCTTGGAGTGGGCTTATTTGTACTGCTGTAAACATAATGTACTAAGATCCCGGGAGTACAAGCTTCGGCCGGGTGCCGTCTTCGCCACGCCGAGAGCGTGGAGGTATCACCTTCACCCTTACACTTGGCATTGGCTTAATTCTTTATATGCTTGTTTATGCCGCTGCTAGAGAGCATGTGTAGAGATACCTAGCTCGCCTTCAATTTATAATATCACTGCTGCGAGAGAGAGCGAAGCCGTCCCGTGACCCGATCCGGGCACGAAAGTGCGAGCCGACCACCGTAGCTCTTGCCGGTTTCTCAACCGCGCACATCCGACGCTTCCCTCGTTAAGGGACGATCGCGAGCTTGTCGTGTCTGTGGTCCCGTCCCGCATCAATTTTGTATCAGAGCGAGTTGAGTCTAGGGTGTCAAAAAAGAAAAAAAAAAGAGTGTCATTTAAGTCATTGTCTACGTCAGTCTAGGTTGCATTTGCATCCCTTTACTCGGTATCTCAAAAGGTGTTGTCCGAACGTTAGGCTACGCCTATCGGGAAGGCCGCACACTTGTGCGAGTGATCTTCGGATCGGTTATCTCCGCCTCGTACCGAGTCTTGGTTTACGTCTAGGGTCCTTAGTGTGCATTAGTTAGTGCATTCCAACTTTGCATTACTTAGTGTCGTGTCTAGTGTTTTGGTCCGAGTGTCAGCATGGCCATCCACTAGCTTCCCCGTGTCCCATGGAGTCCCAAACTCCCGGATGGTGGTGATACTATCTCAAATAGAAGGACCACCCGAACCACCCCACGAGGCCCGAAACCCGGGATTTCTACGGGTCCGATGACCCGAGTGTCTATCTAGAATGGGAAGCCATTATGGATGATTACTTCGAGGTGTACATCATGTACGGGCCCATGCAAGTCGATGTTGCCAAAAGGCGACTTTTTGGTGAAGCCGCTGCAACTTGGAGGGACATCAAATATTGGAGGGAGGATAGGAATCTAAGGCCCATCGAGTCATGGTGGGAAATGAAGAGAGTGCTTAGGAGGGCCTACGTTCCCCGCCCACCTACCTCCAACCACGGAGGTCATTCCACTCACCAACCCCACCAACTCACCCACAATCAAGTGGGCCACACCTCTACCCAATCCCACCCCTTCACCGCCGTCCAAGCCCACCAAAGTGACCCCAATCTAGTGGCCCGCCCATGCACCACCAACCAACCTCCCCTTGGCACTCCCATCCCAACCCACTCAAGCACCTCCAACCGAGTGGAAGTCCCGCTTATAACCGAGCCTAGGCCCACACCCGAGCCGAGAGTTAAGGAGCTAGTCCACCCCAAGGTCCCTCCTCCAACCCGCTCCTTAGAGGAAATAAAGAAAATGATTTCGGATTGGTGGGAAAGGACACAAGCTACTCCACCACCCATGGATGCTCCATTGTTATCTACCTCCGGTCTTCATTCGAAACCATCAAAGTGGGAACTACCAAAGCCCGAGCCACCCGTGTTTCTTACGGGAACACTTTACATAGTCGAGCCACTTCTTAGATGGCTCAAGGATGGCTTGGTCCCACATCCCTTCCCGTCCATGGACCCCACCTTACCTTTAGTGCCAGTCAACTCATTCCATACCACCTTTCGATCTCGTCACCATGTTGACACATTGGACGATCTTGTCATGGGATTGGATTCACAATGGGAGTTGACGCACCTTTTGGCCCGAGGCTTTGACCAACCCACTAGTCTTAGCCTCACTCATCCGGCCTTAGGGTCTATTACCTCCGAATGCACCGTGGGTTGTATCACCACGGAGGTCCTCTTACTCCTTCCCTTACCGGACGAGCCTGAATTCATAGCCTTTTGTCTGAGGGAGGAATCATACTTCTTGCCTACGGTCCCTGTCCCACCCATCACAATTCAAGAAGGTGATTATCCACACCTTCAAAACTTCTACACGTGGGACCGTGACTTGTGGGAACCCACCACATGGAGTCACACATTCTTTGACCCCTTTGACCCCTACTCTAGTGGGCCCCGTGACCCATCACTTCCCTCATACCTTATCGGGGAAGTCCACTTTCATACCCCTTTCCTACGGGCCGGGTCCTCCATACCCACCAAGCCCGTCCACGATACACCACCACCCAGCTCTTCCACACCTGGCTTTCCTAGCCCTCTCAAGTCTCCCAAATCCAAAGGGCCGTCCATGCATGACTGGGTCATACTTGGACATTTCGGTGTACCTCATGCCACCCATCTCCGGTTACATAACATGCATGCATGGCACACATTCGGGTGTCCTAGTCCGCCATCACCCATGTACGGGTCGGACTAACATTAGGTGTGTCTAGGGTCATAGTTGAGTCGGTGTGTTTTCTTTGTGTGGTGATTTTGAGTCGATTGTTTGTGTGATTTTCATTCATGTGTCAGTGCATGGTGAGTCTGCATGTGTCTTGTGCAAGCTCGTGTCGTTCTCTTATGAGTGTGAAGCGAGTCGACTCACTCGATGAGTATGGGATCGGTTCTACATCTATATCCGGATCAGTCACCTATAGGGACTCAGCGGTGATTCCTAGTGAGTCTTCGAGCTGTCTCCTTCCTTTTGAGAGTGCCCCTTCGGAGTGACCACCTTTAGCCATAGCAGTGCGCATATCGAGTATATATGGAATGAGCAGGTGCCGATCACTTGGAGTGGAGCATACCCGCGCCACTTAGCACGGTGACGGATCCACCGGAGTACCAGAGCAGCCATACCCCTACTCGACGGGGTCGAGTTCCTCCCACCCGGGGAGAATTGATGGGACATCAAAGGCGATTTCCATACACGGGTGAAGTGTATTTGTGAGTTATGACTTGTATGAGATTGTAATTGTGTATTTTCTTTCTTTTGGGCTCCTTGTAAGACTTATATCAAGCCAATGGACCATTTGTTATGTCAAGTCCAAGGTTAGATTGTCATTAGTAGAGTCCATTAGAAAGCCTAGTTCATATTGGACCAAATGCTACCCTTATGGACCATATTAGTCATTTATGGCCCAATTGGGCCACTCCCTCTCATGGACCACCAAGACTTGGAAGGCCCAAGTCTAGCATGATCTAATGGGAGGCTCTTGGCCCATGAATGGCTTTGGCCCATGGAAGGGGGCGCAAGGTTCCTTGTCTTATTAGGCATGGTAGTTGTGGTTTAGGTAGTGTTTGAATAGATTTAGTCCAAGGTTGAATAAGTATGGTCAAATTAGATTAAACTAATGTATTAAATGTGTGATTCACATTGTATCCCAGCCCTTCAATCCAAACCCCTAGATCCAAGGGTTGAGGTTGAGTTTGGTTGGCATCCTATATAAGGTTGTATTTTTCATATTGAATGAATTAATGAAGAGAAAATAGGCATTTGCCCCAAGTGAGATTTGCGCCCCTCCCCTCTCTCTACCTGGTTCCTCCACCCCCTCTCCCCTTTCTAGAGTGTAATCCCTTCCCTCTTGATCCCCTCCAGCATCTGAAGCAACTCCGGTGATCGCCGCCGCCATCGTCTCGCCGCCGACGCGTCGTCGCAAACGGTTTCGGTGTTTTATCCACTCAGGACAGACCCTTCTTCTCTGAATTCCTGCTATCACTCCCTTCATCTTCTGAAGCTCAAAATTTCAGGGTTGGTTCCCCTCTAGAACCCTTATCCCCACAAAAACAATCACGTCAAAATTCATCCTTTAGCTATTTTTTCATTTTCGTCCAAGTCCAAGTTCCAGATCTGTCCTGGTTCTATTTACTATTCACCAGCTCTGAGTTTACCCCATTCGAACCATCTTTTGCTTTTTGTTGGGTCGCCCAAATTTCCCGGATTCCTCTCTCAGAGACCTTCAACTTTGCTGAAGAAATTATTTCATGATTCGGAGGTCTTCTTTCCGGTCAACGTCGATCTTCAGAGAAGTCAGAACCTGCCCCTGCAGTTCTGGCCAGATTCCAGAAAGCTTGTAAAATACATGATCAGAAATACATATCTGATTATTATTTTTGAAGACCCCTACGTTGAAGTATTCTGAGTCAGCTTTCCAACGGCGCTAACCTCGTCGCATTCCGACGACGGGGATGATCGCACCAGCAGTTTTCTCCGAGTCGCGCGCCTGCAAACAGAACTTTCAGGTTCGTGGCCGAGTTCCCGGCGAGCGTCGTCCGAGGGCCGCCCGGCGTCCGGCGGTCGTTCCAGCAGCTCGCCATCCCAGGGGAACGCTTTCCAGGTGTCTCCACAGCAGAGGAGTCATCAGGCCCCACACGACCCCTCCGGTCAACACGTAGGCCCCCACTAGCACGAGTACGCGTGAAGCCGAAGCATTGCCCGAAACCGCCCGTCAACCCGAACTTGGTCCTCCCGGGCCCACTTGTGTCGCCCTTTACCTCCCTGCGTGGAGTGGGCTTATTTGTACTACTGTAAACATAATGTACTAAGTTCCCGGGAGTACGAGCTTCGGCCGGGTGCCGTCTTCGCCACGCCGAGAGCGTGGAGGTATCGCCTTCACCCTTACACTTGGCATTGGCTTAATTCTTTATATGCTTGTTTATGCCGCTGCTAGAGAGCATGTGTAGGGATACCTAGCTCGCCTTCAATTTATAATATCACTGCTGCGAGAGAGAGCGAAGCCGTCCCGTGACCCGATCCGGGCACGAAAGTGCGAGCCGACCACCCTAGCTCTTTCCGGTTTCTCAACCGCGCACATCCGACGCTTCCCTCGTTAAGGGACGATCGCGAGCTTGTCGTGTCCGTGGTCCCATCCCGCATCACGACCGCTACACCGGTCACGGCGGGAAAATAGTGGATTGGCCAAATCGAGCCGTTCCACGCCCCATTCACGCCGAAACGCAGGGGAAACAAGACTAGACGATGAACAACAACATCGGGAGGCTAAAAAGCCCACATGCACGCATCAAAATGCTAGATCGGGGTGATTTAGACAAATCGACCCTAAACGAGTCACCGAGGTTCCCGGACTCCTACTGGCCCCGAATGACAACCAATCGACACGAAACTAGCATGGATGGGATCCAGGCCTCCCAGCGGTCAATTACACACTAACTACACCATGAATGGTTGCCGTTTTCCGACGAACCCTGAAAATCCCAAAAACCACGATTTTCACAAAACTGGCCCGATCTCCCCCGATCGAGCACCAAATCATGCACGGAAACAGAGGAAACGTGCAGAACAAGGTGGCGGTCCGTCTCCCTACCTCCACCGAAGAAACCGTGCCCCGAAGGGACTAAACCGCGCCGAAAACCACGTCGCGAGCTCAAACACCGGCTTTGAATCCACCGTTCGGGATCGCACCAGAACCACTCCATCCTCGCCCTATCGCGCACCCAGTCAGCTCCACAACATCCCCAACACTCACTCCTAGGTCCTCCGTCTGCAAACGGAGCCGAGGAAGCTCGAGAGGAAAGAAAACGGGAGAGAGAGAGACAGCGGCGGCGAAATGAGAAGGGAGGAGAGAGGAAGGAAAAGAAATTAGAAATTTTTCTAATTTCCAAAAAATCCGATTTCTAGCCCTATCTCCGAAAAATACGCAAAAATAGTCAAAACGACCCGCTCGAAGAGTACATCGTCACTGCAGCATTCATGAGTTGAGAAACTGACAACTAAACTCACCGTAGGGTTCCGTAACTAGTACGAGAGAAAAACCCACACGGATCGCAAAGCTCAACTCGGAAGCCACAAAAGCGAACCGAAACTCACCGAAACAGATCCGAAAGATCCAATAAATATCTAACGAGACCAACAAAGAATCCAGCAGAGATCCAGGGCATTACATCCTCCCCTCCTTTAAGAAATTTTTCCCTCGAAATTTAAGGACTAGCAAAGGAGAAGCAGGGAAGAACAACCCAACAACACAAACACGGAAACGACACAAATCTCGAAAAATGCAGCTCAGAGGAACATCGTCAGACCATAATCACCGGCACACGCTCTGGATCGAGCATGGCACCCGAGTGAACACAAGTCCGACACCTCCGAAATAAGGCAACGTCGCTCACGTCTCGCAGGGAAAGAGACACGACTGCCACAACCACATCACGACAAGCAGCAGCTTACACAAGGAGACACAGTCCTGACAGCTGACCGCTCGACCACATCATCGGCTCCGGTGCCAAAGGCAACAGGGAACACCTGGCACACAGGACACCAATGACAACACTGGACCACAGGCACAACCAAGTCAGTCCTCACTCAGATATTACATCTGATCGAGTCGCAAGCTAACTCTAGGGAAAAAGAATATAGCAAAGCTAACCGACAAGACCTGGTCCACACGGAGACACAAAATCATAGAGAAACAACGCCAAAACACCAATAGCAATAGCAGCACTTGCAGAATTCCGGCTCCGCACTGAACACAGAACCATGGAACACAACTGTAAGCAGGGTCACATCAAGGCACAGGAACAGCTGAGCACACGACCACAAGGGATGGGTCACGCATCAGACTACTCACCAAGGAGAGACCCACGACAACGAGAAACGACAGTATCAGGGAACGCAACTCAAGGACTACGAACACACCTCGAGAGCACAACACCCAAGAGAAAAAAATCCAGAGTAGAGGGTACTCAATCAGCAGGAATGCTGACAAATTCTCCAACACTCACAAATGCCAATGCTAACTCTAGAAAATCACCAGCAACAGCACGGCAAGAGACGACATCGAGGCACAGGAAGCCAAGATGAAGTCACATCGAGAAGAAGCAAATCTCTCGACCAGCGAGTAGCCAACTCACGCGCTTCAGCTGCACACTCAACAACGCACACATGCATCAGAACAACCTCGATAGTCGCATCTCAGCACACACCAGGCGCCTTCGCAATCAATGAAGATCACAAACAATACGCCACGAGTACCGATCTCGTGAACAACTGATCACCAGGAGCCCAAGTGCAACAAGAGAAGAGTACCAGCTTCAGCACAAAGCACAAGGAAAAGCGTTAATCTCAGCTTACCTTCACGTCCTGAAACGATAAATGAGCCTTCACAATACATCGGCCGCTGGACACGGCACGACAAATATGGTACACAACTGCTCTTAACACCATTATGGAGTCCAAAGCCAAACAATAGTATAGCAAAGAGCAGATCAGGCTCAGAATAAAACTGTCCACACCTAAGCAGACACAGGACAAAGGCATCACTAAGACAGCAATTCCAAGGCAAATCTCGAAAAGATTTCACCAGAAGGAACGAGAAGCAAGAAGCTCAACCACGAAAGCTCACCAGGAAAGGGAAATCCTAGCTTGCCTGAGCAACTTCTCAAACACGGAATCTAATCGAGCACTTCAACAAAAGCGAAACACATCAGGAGCTGGACAGACTCAAGCCAGGATGACCAAGACAACGTGACAACGTGTACGGTCATCAGACCAAGGCTAAAGGTCAATAGCAACCTGAACAACATACGGAGAAAACCTCGCAACGTACTGCAGATTCAAGCCTTCCGGCGAACACTGCCAAGTACAACATGACCAAGACAAACACAACGACGAAAAGGAAACACCTCGTCACAACCTGACGAGAGCAGAACCATCTCGTACAGTGCTAGAGCAGCACGCACAAGACAACATACGAAGAAAACAACGCGATAAATCATCGCATCACCAAAGCCAGCTGAAGACTGTATTGGACTCTCACGACTCTGGATACTGTATATCTCGGATTCCCATGTACTTCACACAACAACGCTCTGATAGCTCAGAAAAGAACTCCGAACATCTCAGAACACTGCTCTGATACCAACTGTAGCGACCCGGATCCCGGATACCAGATGTACCCGGTAGAACTACTGAATACACGTGATACCACTCGGAACCCGCGAGGCCTCCCAAGAGCGGGAAAGCTCCGAAGTGAAAAAGACATGTGTAGAGTACATTGAAGCCACAGAGATATAACAGAAGCAATTAAATTTCATTAGATCGATTTGTTAAAGTAGTAGAAATAAAATTACTTTTTAATTAACAGTTCAGTTTTAACAATTATACACCAGAGTCAAGTCCAAAGCTAAAGACAGCAGGTCTAGCATAGTACAATTGACAGAAAGGAAAGACGTACCGAGAAGTCGGGGGAAGCCCGACGCAAGTACCAGCTGGCCACAACGACACGCTACGGGCAAGCTCTCCAGGAACCACGCGGAAGCAGAACGAAAGACGTCACCCCACCTGAAAAGCAGGGGTGAGCCTCGTGTCACTGGCTCAGTAGGGGTCACGCGGATCCCCACTGAAAAATACGCAGTAACACGGAACACAAAACAATAGGTGTAGTAAAGCGGGAAAACTACACTACAAAGCTGTAAAGCTACTCTAGAAGCCGTAGAGAACAGACGGGGAGTAGGAGTAGGGAACAAGTACTAAAGGGGAAGAACCCGCGCCAGACAAGTGGCGGCCGAACTAACCTCGGCACCCCAAACTACTCCAAACAATGACAGAAGGGCGACTTTGATGCGGGACGGGACCACGAACACGACAAGCTCACGGTTGTCCCTTAATGAGGGAAGCGTCGGACGTGCGCGGTTGAGAAACCGGCAATGAGCTAGGGTGATCGTCTCTCTCGTGTGCCCGGATCGGGTCACGGGAGGGTCTCACACTCTCTCGCAGTAGCGGTAATGAATAGATAAAGCGAGCTAGATATCCCTACACATGCTCTCTAGCAGCGGCATAAACAAATATATATGAAGTAAGCAAAATGCCGAGAAGGGAGCGAAAACGATACCTCCACGCGCTCGGCGTGGGGACGACGGACCCGGCCGAAACTCGTACTCCCGGGACAATTAATACACCATATTACAGAAAATGAATTACTGCCCACTCCACGCAGGGAGGTAAAGGGCTACACAAACGGGCCCGGGAGGACCGAATTCTGGTTGACGGGCGGCTTCTCGCGTCTCTTCGGCAGCACCCAAACTAGTGACGGTGGGACCCACGTGCTGTCGGAGGGACCGTGCGGGACCCGGTGTCACCACTATGGTGGGGACACTTGTGGAAGTGTTCCGTGGGCTGGCGGCATGCTGGTTCGCCGGCTGGAGGCCGGGCGGCTCCGTTCGGCACCGGTCGGAATGACCGGCCACGGACCTGCCGGTTCTATTTTTCGGCGCGCGCTCCGGCGAGAACGGACGCTGCGATCAGCCCCGACGTCGGAATGCGACGAAACTGGCGCCGTTGGAAAGATGCTTCGAAGGGCTTCAACACAAGGTGATTACAGAAAAATAATCAAGCCTGTTCTTCTGATTGGCGAATTTTGAAGGTTGTTGTTGTACAGTTCTGAAATCTCAGGTTAGCAGAGAACTTTCCTGTGGATTATCTTTGACCGTGAGGTAGACGTTCGAATCTGGGGTTGTGTTCTTCAGAAAAGTTGTGGGAAATCACGTTACGAAACCAAAACTATTTTTGGATCTGGATTTGGAGGTGGTGGGGATTTGTTCTGATTTTGAAAGTGGAGGGTGGTCGGATCTGGGATCTGACTGACAATACTGTAGCTGAGGAAGAACACGAATTTCTAAAAATAGATAGAAGGCTGATAAAATATTAATAAAATTTGTGGATGTAGGGGGTGATGGACAGAACTCCCAGTAAAATTGGGAGGGTTTGGACAAATCAAAAAGATGGCCGGACGTGGGAAACACAGGGCTGTTATCACTATAGACAGAGACAAAACAGAACTAGGAATGAAAGATGCACGAAAATGGGAAAATACTAAACGATGGAATTTGGGTGCAAAAAGTTAGGTGGAGCTTGGGATACAGGGGACGAACACACCATAAAAATTTCAGACCGCGAAGAGGCCGTGGATGAAAGCAGGAATTTTGGGAAGGGACCTCTGTCCAGTAGGACATAACACCGAGAACGGTTTCGCGGCGGCTCGAAGGCGGCACGAACGGCGGCGGCGGCGGCACCGGTGATGATCAAAAGTTGAGAGGAGATGATAGAATATAGAAACACTCTAGAAATGAAGGTTGGAGAAGGAAGAACAGCAGGAGAGAGGAAGGGGGCGCAATATGCTCCAAGCTTCAACACAATTTTCTGATTTTTCATTGCTTTTCTCATAAAAATACAAGCTTATATATGTTTCCAATCAAATCAATTGTGCACCCTTGGATCTAGGGGTGGGGGATTGAAGGGCTGGGATTAAGTGTGAATCACACACAAAAAAAAACATTAAATAATAGGGGAAGGGGGCGGCCTATTGACTATAAGGGAAGTTGAATGGGGTAGGTGGCCAACCATTGGAATATTGACCCATTTGTCTCCCATGTGTCCATATGACTAGTCCACCCATCTAGATGTCCACCTAGGATGGTTGACCAGCCCCACAAGGTGACATGGACCAATGGAAAAGGGATGAGGGCCCCCTTGATGGTCCTACTGCATAATTGCATAAAAACCCACACAATCTACGGGAGTGACGCATTGTCCGATAAAGCCGTACAATTGCGCGTATACTTTCCCGTGGATATAAAAATAAACTAAAGGATATAAATGTAATATGAAAAGTACTGGCTCGGCGTCGATTCTCATCAGACTCTGATCTAACAAAGTCAGAAGTTACCGATCTGCCAACTCGGCACCAGGCCTAAGACGAAGACCTGCAAGGACCGACAAAAGGTCTAGAAAAGACCCACGCAGACGACCGACAGACTCGACGACACACCCACGACTAGAAAGTCATGCACACCACGCTGACCTTGAGTAGGGCTACGAGAGGGCTAACTCGGAAAGGTCACGACGCGCAAGAAACGCCGAGAGTCATGTGTCACGTGACGGAAGCACCTCCTCACACGAAGAACAGCCAGCTGCGTCCACTGACGTCTTATGCTGCGTTAACAAGCGTCTCGTCAACACTGTCGTCACAAGGAGCCGACAGGGACAAAGACACCCACAGAACCAGGTCCAAGGAACCACCGTTCCGAGTCCAAGGAAGAACAACGGTACCCACGGGAACCGGAACCGCGGTACCAAGTCAACGAGTACTAGTCAGGGTCACGCCCGTCGGTGCCAGTCCCAACGCCCCAGACCACGTGTGCACACACAAGCTTTATGCCCAAGCCAGGCCTCTAGCTAGTTTTCTCCTCGTAGCGGACGCTACTACCACACAGGAGCCCACGGAAACCAACTTACGAATCGTGTAACGGGAACACCCCTCCACCATCCACAGGCAGGTCGGCAACTCAAAGGCCTTAGGGTTACAATAAATGGAGGCTCACAAGACACAGAGACTCTGAAACACGAGTGCTAGAGTACAGACAGTCTCATAAAGCCCTGTCATGCGTACTGCACAGCACCAAGCAGCCAACCAACTGCCCCACAGACTCAAGACTAGGCAACTAGACCTACGACATAACGATCCTTGAGTCGGATGACTCAAATGCAAGATCGTCACAAACGGTGGAACAAGTCGCCAATCGGTCTGATCCTAAGCCACGGGAAGCAACGCTCTGTGGAAAATGACTCACGGAGACCTGAGGGAACACCGGAGACCCTCAGACACGCCTGGACACGCAAACCAAAGTAGAACGATACCTCGAGGCATCCAGAACAAGTCTCTCGGACTGGACAGAACCACCAAGACACCCACACAAGGTCGCCTGTCAACCCCTGGGTCACCCCGGGTTGACCGGAACCAAACAACGACGACTCAACAGTAGGAAAGAGAATCCTACCTCAAGCAAGAAGACTCCTGGCCACCTTACGACGTAGTCTTGGCCCTCATAGGGTGTCAGGAGACATCCACGGGAAAGCAGGCAGACCACAAGGATAAGCCAAGACAGTCAGAAACCAAAACGATAGAAATCGGAGCTCAAAGGCTGTAACACACCACCCCTAGACCGTTACACAAACCTGACGGTCTAACGCTGGGCCATTACACACCCACTATGGCGGTCTATCGCAGACGCGCTACAGAAACGTGACGGTCGCCTGGGGAGCCGTCACACACACCGCCCTAACCAACATCTAAAACACACAAGGCACGTAACGGCCTGCACCAGGCGCGTTACACCGCTCTGACGCACCCAACTCGGGCCGTCAGGGCCAACAGACCTCAAACACACTACGAAACTCGAGGCACATAACGCACGAGACCAAGCGCGTTACAGCACCTAACGCATCTGGGCAGACGCGTCAGGGCCAACAGGCTCAAGTCAAGAAACCACTGGCCAGCAAGCATGTAACGGTCCCGATCGGACGCGTTACAGACGCCTAACGCATGGGGGCGTGACCGTTAGAGCCAATGACACAGCCACCCACACTCAGCCAAAACAGCACGTAACGACCTGGGGCAGGCGCGTTACACTGCTGTGACGCACGGCGACACCACCGTTACACAAATCGACTCAAACGGTTAAAGCTGGTCAAATGGAACGTAACAGACAAGCTCAAGCGCGTTACACACACCTGACGCACTAGGGCAGGTGCGTCAGGGGAACCGACTATACCAAACTACTAAACGACAAAATAAGCGTAACGCATCACACCGGACGCGTCAGGAGGCTGTGACACGCCACCCCTAGGCCGTCACACTCCCAATACCATGAAAAGCTTTAAAAATGCCCAGACGCTGTGACGGTCTGTCGTAGGGCCATCAGGGACCTCTGGCGCTCACTGAAACGACCGCTACACCGGTCACGGCGGGAAAACAGTGGATTTGTCAAACCGAGACATTCCACGCCCCATTCACGCCGAAACGCAGGGGAAACAATACTAGATGATGAACAACAACATCGGGAGGCTAAAAAGCCCACATGCACGCATCAAAACGCTAGATCGGGGTGATTTAGACAAATCGACCCTAAACGAGTCACCGAGGTTCTCGGACTCCTACCGGCCCCGAATGACAACCGATCGACACGAAGCTCGCATGGATGGGATCCATACCTCCTAGCGGTCAATTAGACACTAACTACAGCACGAATGGTTGCCATTTTTTGGCAAACCCTGAAAACCCCAAAAACCACGGTTTTCACAAAACCGGCCCGATCGCCCCCGATCGAGCACCAAATCATGCACGGAAACAGAGGAAAAGTGCAAAACAAGGTGGCGGTCCGTCTCCCTATCTCCAACGAAGAAACCGTGCCCCGAAGGGACTAAACCGCGTCGAAAATCACGCCGCGAGCTCAAACACCGGCTTTGAATCCACCGTTCGGGATCGCGCCAGAACCACTCCATCCTCGCCCTATCGCGCACCCAGTCAGCTCCACAACATCCCCAACACTCGCTCCTAGGTCCTCCGTTTGCAGTCGGAGCCGAGGAAGCTCGAGGGGAGAGAAAATGGGAGAGAGAGACGGCGGCGGCTAAATGAGAAGGGAGGAGAGAGGAAGGAAAAGAAAAAGGAATAGAAATTAGGAATTTTCCTAATTTCTGAAAAATCTAATTTCTGGCCCTATCTCTGAAAAATATGCAAAAATAGTGAAAACGACTGGCTCGAAGAGTACATCGTCGCTGCAGCATTCATGAGTCGAGGAACTGACAACTAAACTCACCGTAGGGTTCCGTAACTAGTACGAAAGAAAAATCCACACGGAGCGCAAAGGTCAACTCGGAAGCCACAAAAGCGAACCGAAACTCACCGAAACAGATCCGAAAGATCCAATAAAGATCTAACGAGACCAACAAAGAATCCAGCAGAGATCCAGGGCATTACAATCATAGCCTTCCCCAGCATGCTGCAGCCCTGATGGCTCCAACGCCAACCATGTAGTGTCCTCTGTCTCGGCTCGGTGGTGGCCGTGCAGGTCCAAAGAGGCAGGACCCATCAACCCGACACGGACCCCAAACTGGTCCGCCCTATTGAAGAAACCCAGGCACTCAGCACTCGGAAACTGACACCGCCTCCAGTAGTCTCCGAAAAAGCTCAGGAAGCCGCAAAGAATGACCCCGTGCAGGCTGTCCCTGCCTACTAAAATCGCCCGCTCCAGTCGGTGGCGTGCCCCAGCAACTCGGGAGTCTCCCTCCTCCATGCCAGATGGAACATAGCTCCTAACAAACTTAAACAGATGGCGGTCCAGTGGAAACCCCACCGGATAGCCTCCACTGCGGCCGTAGGTGTAGATCCTGCCAGCCTATGAGATCCGGGCCTACTCTACGGCCCCAACTCCGCTCGCCTTCTCGCCAACGGGGCCCTCACCTATCATCGTGTGCCCCGAGTCGAGCTAATCCATGCCAGCTGCAGTGATGACTGGCGGGCCCAGAGGAGGCATGGGCCGCTCAATCCTTCTCACCCAGTCATCCTCTTCCCAATCCAGACGGCTCGGAACCCTCTCATCTCTGCCAAATCGTTCCATAGCTACAAGACAAAGCACACAGAAATGGTCACCACACCAGAAAGTCAATATACACAATGCAACAAAACAAAGGCATATGAAGTGTCAAAATACAACTACAACAACCCAGAATAAGGAGCTCATGGGCCGTACGCCCTCGTCTCCGCCTCCGACGCACGTCCCGTGGGGGGCATTTGTTGTACCCAGATAATTTCCCAGCATGATATGAAAGGATAAGGGTTCGAGAATCTGCCCGAACACCTTTAAGGCACAGACTACCCGGCCTCTCCTACAACTTGCTCGGCCCGGCCGACGGTCCCAACCAGCTAGCCGTGACATAAGGCGACATCAACAATTGGTTGGGACTACCTCCGATCACTCGGTGTGCGGGTTTTCCCGCATTCTACACGGCCACCCGGGCCAACCCGAGGGCGTCCCGACTACAAGTTGTGCCACGTCGCACCCAGCAACAAGACTGGGACCCACCCCCAAGATGCCTTCTTCTAACCCTCTAAGGTCAAAGGGAGACCTAACTAAGTCAACCACAGGCCTTGGAGGCCCGCAACACTCATATACGACTCACACGCAGGTGTCGGGCATTTCCCCGAACACCTTGCGAGCACATATGTTCCAGCCCTTCTACAGAAAATCATGCGTCGACTCATGACCCCGGCACACCTGTAGGGTTCTATAACACCCCCCAGTAAGTCGGGACCGCTCCCGACCCCCAGACACACGGCGACGAGCCGTTTATCTTTAGCTCTCGGGCCAACCCGAGGCTACCCTATCGACCAGCCGTGCAACATGGCACATGCCTCGAGGCCAGGCCCAAGTACCCGAAGTGCCTCCTCTCAGCTCCCACGAGCTCATATCCTTAGCCCAAGGCCCATTCCAAGGCTTCTCAGCCAGCTATCCAAGCCGTTCGACAACCCGGGGTGTGTCAGGCATTTACCCGAACACCTTGCGAGCGGTAACTACGACTTCACAACAACAACCCCCATGGGCTAATCCCAGCATCCTAGAACCCTTTGTGTTGTGCCCCTATGGTTTTGATGATGGTTTTGATGATTGGTTTTTGATGTGAGTTAATCACTGTGAGTCATCCTGCTGTGTGAGTCATCATGCTGTTATTCAGTTAGTTAATGATCGCTCCTTAGACTGAAGTTTGATACTGCAGCGTCGACGCTGCCAAGGCACTTCAGAGGTAGCAGTAAGAAATATTTGTACTGCTGCGTCCACGCTGCTTGGGCAATGCGTTGACGCTTGGTGCCTCTTTAACTCTGCTGCATTTATTCATTGGTCTGGTCTGTAGTGCGTCGACCCCTTGTGCTGATGGGTCGACCCCTCAGTTCATTCTTTGGAAGTCTATACACTGCTGGAGCATCGAGTCTGTACAGCGTCCGTTGTCTAGAGTTCTTAAAGTCTATACATCGGACTGCTTCTTTTGAAGTCTATACATTGGCTCGTTCACTTTTGCAAAGTCTGTACATTAGATTGTGGCAAAGTCTATACATTCGTTTCCTTAGGCAAAGTCTATACATCGTGGCCTTGAACTTTCAAGTCTGTACACTCTTTATTTCAAAGTCTGTACACTGTTGCCTTCAAGCCGTCCCAAGTCTGTACAGTCATCAGTGAACCTTCCAAGTCTATACATCCAGTTGAACGCAAAGTCTACACATCGCCTCACATCTTACAAGTCTACACATTGGCGATTGGGCATCCAAGTCTATACATTGGCCTTCAAGCGTTTCAACTCTATACATTGCTGCTTTGACCAACTCTGTACATCTGGTTGCCTGACTTCTGTTTCAAAGTCTTCACATTCATTGTTAAGGCAAGTCTATACATTGGCTCAGGGTCTTCAAGTCCATACAGAGTCTTCATCTTCTGAAGTCTGTACGTTCATTTTGGGAAGTCTCTACTTTCATTCATCTGAAGTTTCTTCAAGTCTGTACATCGCAGCTTTGTTGAAGTCTGTACAGCCAGTCTCTTGACAAAGTCTGTACAGTGTCTCATATTGGAACCAAGTCTGTACATCGGCTTTGCACCTGCAAGTCTGTACATTGGCGTCATTACACCAAGTCTATACACTACACTCATGCATTGTCCTTTACGATAAAAGTGTATACACTGTCCATGTGCCAATTGTTCAAATGTATATACACTCGCTGTTATAAGAGCCTGAACTAACTAAGTATATACATTCCTTTTATCTCTGTTTGCAGACGATTCAGACTGATGCGTCAACGCCACGGGTTGGAAGCGTCGACGCAGCAGCTAAAGAGACGAAGCCAATGACTTACTGGATTACTCTGGTGCGTCAACGCACTTCTTGACGCAAGAAGGCTGAAGCCATCTAAGTTCAGACGCTGCAGCTCCATGCGTCAACGCAGCACAATGAAAGCGTCGACGCAGCACGCCCATCTGTTGAAGACTTGATCACTGGATCACAGATGCGTCAACGCAGCAGGCTGATGGAGTCAACGCAGCAGACTTGAGTCCTGCTGGTCGAATGTTGTTGAATTGACGGGCACGTGATCTGAGGTGCCTGGCTCGTGAACCAGGATGCTACCACGTGGTCCGAATTTCTAGGGCAGGAAACGTGGAAGCCACACTCGCCCAGTGTGCTGCTGCTGCTGCTATATATACGAGTCTTCATCCTCTATAGAAGACTGATCGAAGAAGAAGCCTGGAGAGCAGAAAGCCCTTCGATCCAGAAAAAGAAAAGAAGAAGAAAAAGAGAAGAAGAAGAAGGAGAGCAACGATCAAAAGAGCAGAAGAAGAAGAGAAAAGAAGAGATAGGGAGAGCCTGCGAAAAAGAGAAGAAAATAGAGAGTGAGAGCAGTAGAAGAAAGAGAGAAAGATTGCGTGAGCTGAGAAGAAGAAAGAAGAGGAAGAAAAGAAGAGAGGAGAGTTCTATTGAAGACCTGTTCAGTCTGTTCGTGGATCAAATCCAGAACGACTATTGTGTTTCATTTCCAGCCTTTGTCACTGTTCCTTTTATGCTTTCTTATTTTTCATTTTGTTTCTCTGGTTAGCTTTGTTCTTCCGATTGCCCTGTTGGGGATCGGGTTCCTCCTGGTGAGTCAGGAGAAGGGAGATCTGATCTCCGGTTGCAAGTAGCTGGGTGCTACTTGTGGGTTCCTCCTGTGGATTTAGGAGAAGGGAGACTTGTCTCCGGTTCTGGGCTTGTGGCTTGCAAGTCCAGGGGTCCCTCCGGTTAGAGGAAGAGAGGTCTTCGACCTCTGGTTTGCTGGTGACTGGAAGTCACTGGTGGGGTCCCTCCTGGTCTGGAGGAAGAGAGGTCTTCAACCTCTGGTTTCCAAGTGACTGGGAGTCACTTGGGGTGTCCCTCTGGTTGGGAGGAAGAGGGGAGTGTGTTCCCCTGGTCAAGCTGTGTGTCAGCACCTGTTGCAGACTGAGTCTGCTTGGTTCTAGCATTGGCTAGTGAAACCTCACTCCGGTTGGGAGTGAGGGGTGAATGTAGATCTGGAGGACCGAACCACCTTAAAACTATTTGTGCAGTGGTTTGCCCTGCGTTAGCTCCATATCTTCTACCTCCCTTTCACAGGTTGTGCATGCTTGGCTAGTTGCGTTATCTAGAGAGTTAATTTTTGAGCATTATATTCTGCTAAGTGTGGTTGGGTTGTTTAGCTCTGCCTTCGTTTCTGATTGATCAGGTGGCTGCATGGTTGCAGTCCAACTGTTTGTCCATGTGTTGCCTTATCATTTCATCTTGGAAAGCTTATTAGTCTTTATTTCGCATATCTGAGCTTTAATGTTTTAATTTGGGCTAAAATTTTTAGAGGGATACATTCACCCCCCCTCTGTATCCGGTCCTAACACCCTAACAATTGGTATCAGGGCAGTGTCTGCATACAAGGTCCAGCGACCTGCAGATTCGATCTTGTAGTCTTAGGTGCTAATTTGTTTTTTAGTGCATCAATATTCCTGTTGCATTAATCTGTTATGTTCTCATGGCTCATCCACCGATTTTCAGTGGTACGCATTTTAATGCATGGTTCGCTAGTCTGAAGAATTATATCAAATCTGTGAATCTAGACCTGTGGAAAGTAATTTCACATGGTCCTCATGAACTGCCAAAGAAAAAGTCCAAATGGACTGACAGTCACAAGTCTATGCATGAAGAGAATCAGATAGCTATAAATCTGATGAAGGCAGCTACTGATGGAGCTTTTCATTCATGTTTCTTTGATTGTAGTTCTGCTAAAGATATTTTGGATACACTGAAGTGAACTCAGGAGATAGATGTGGACAGCTGCATGATGGCCAACAGAAGCAATCAAAGTGGCAGCGATCAAGGCAGCAATCAAAATGAAGAAGATGATGATGATGAGGTAAATCTCTTCGAGAATTTTTCTCTTGATGATTGGGAGAATGCATATGCTGAATTGTTAGAGTCACATGAGAGCTTAAGAAAACAGTATAAAAAGTTGAAGAAGGGTACTGGGATAGATAGCTCTAGCTCTCCATGTGAAAACTGTTCAAGTACGAAGCAATTTCATGATGCATGTCTGTCTGATAATCATATGTATAAAAATAGAATGCAAAACTGAAGAAGGAACTTGAATGTGTTTACTCTGAACTAAACAAGTTAAAATCTGAAGATGACTCTCTCAGAAAACTCTCCAAAGAAGATGAAGAAAAATCAGAGAAACTTAAACAGGAGAACAAATTGCTGATTGAAAAATTGAATGCCATAAAATCTGTAAACATAGAATTGCAGAAAGATCTGGAGAAACAGCAAAAAGAATTAAAGGAATTTAAAAATGGAAGAAAGTATGAAGTCAATTCAGAAGATCAGCTTCTAATAAATGAATTGGTTCAGAATGACAAACTTAAGGAAGAAAATGAGAAATTGAAAATGCTGAACTCCACTATGTCTAAGAGACTTCTAGCTTTAGAAAGAGGTAAAAGTGTTTGCGTTGAAGATTCTGATAAACTGAGCAATCTGGAAAATAAAATTGAAAAATATAAAACTGCTAACAAAGTTTTGAATGAAGCTATGAATTGCAGTGAGCAAGAGATTGTCAGTTATGAGTTACAAATCACCTCTTTAGAAAATGAAATCCAAGACTTAAAGAACTCTCTGTCAAAGTTTGTAAGTGGACAAGAAAATCTGGACAGGTTGTTAGGAGTTAAGGTCAATACTCAAAGGGAAGGGTTAGGCTACAACAATGTCAATAAAAAGGCTTTCAAAAATAAGCTAATGACATCTTTTATCAAAGCATCAGATGTAGCCACCACCTCAGAAAATAAACAACCAAATGTTCAGAAGAATCAGAAACAAACTGAAAAGTTGAAAAAGGTTGATGGATCCAAGCTGAAAACTATTTTCATTAAAACTTCTGAACAGGAAAAGCCTTTTACCTCATCTCCACCTCAGTACAAGGCTAAGAAAATAGGAAAACAGGAAAAAAATCAGAAAAGGACTGTGAATCAGAAAATAAATGAAAAGGGTTCATCAGTGCACATTGATCACAGTACTCACACACATTCATATGCATCCAAAAAGAAAATGATATGTCATTACTGTCATAAACCTGGCCATTTGATGCATGAATGTAGATTGATGAAATCAGATGATCTGAAAGTTAGAAAAATGGATGGTAGGAATTCGCAGGTCAATTTCCCTGTCCCTGAAAAAAGGAGTGTCACATGTTCAAATTGTGAGAAATTAGGACACTCAATTGCTCATTGCTGGTTTGCAAGTGGTAAGAAAACCTTTTATCCATATCATACTAAATCCTCTGCAAACCAATATGTTCCTAATAAAAACAAACCTGTTTCAATGAACCAGCACATCATCTGTTTTAACTGCAACAAAATTGGTCACAAGACCTCTGAATGCTGGTCAGGCTCCCTTAAAAGAAATTCTCTCAAATGCTCTCACTGTGGAAAGCATGGCCACAGGGTAATTGACTGTTGGCA
Source organism: Amorphophallus konjac (assembly GCA_022559845.1). Classification (NCBI taxonomy): domain Eukaryota; kingdom Viridiplantae; phylum Streptophyta; class Magnoliopsida; order Alismatales; family Araceae; genus Amorphophallus; species Amorphophallus konjac. The sequence continues at coordinate 189,251,461 of CM040125.1, forward strand.
TATTTAGGGTAGAAATGTGAATCTCAAACATGCTAAATTCTCTGTAAAATAATTTATAAAACTTTCATGTTATAACTGTAGGAAGCCAGGCCACAGAGCTGGAAATTGTTGGCATGTTCAAAATAACTCTGCTAAACTCCATGTTGTGAAATTTACATGCCATCATTGTGGAAAGCCAGGTCACAGGGCTGCAACCTGTTGGCTGGCAGGATATCAAAATCAAACTGGTTTTGGTAAACAGAATTTTTATTCTGTTAACAGAAAATCTCATGTATATGCACATAGAATTCATGCTAACAAGAATGTGCATAAATCAGATCTGAAAACTGCTGCTCCTTGCTATCAAGTTAAAAATGTGCTAAGAAAACCTGCTAGAAGTAATAATGTCATGTCAGGACCCAAGACTTCTTGGGTACCTATTTGTGCAAAATAACTTTGCTATGCAGGTGTGCCTTGGGACTGGAATAAAAGGGGTAATGATCCAAGGCACTCAAGAATGAAAAACCCCATTCTCACACTTTTCAGGTAATCTCTCTGCATTTCCTATTTTGAAACTCATTGCATATCTGATTTGATGTATTCCTGCATATCTGCCATTTGTAGTTGTTTGACAATTGTTGAAATGCATAAATTCTGAAAACAAATTGCATCCTGAATAATCTGAACTGCTTATGTATGTGGCTTGAAATTTGTCTATTACACAGTTCATTGAAAATCTGTCCATTACATCCTAAAAAATTTGATAAGCTGAAATTGATCCATGCATGTTGCCCATGTTGAAAAATCTGATAGGACAGTCTGATTGTGCACAAGTCACAATATCATTTGGTTTCATATGTTCAGTTTTCAGTGCAAACATTGCATGTTTTCAGGGGGAGTTAATTGCATGTCTTTGCATAGCATTCAGTGTTGAGTCTTTGCATGCATGTAGTTAATTGCATTGCATTTCCTTAGATTGAAAATGCCAAAAAATTGCCTAAATGCATGTTGTCAGGGGGAGTCAATGCATTGCATATAGGTTGTCAAATGCATACTCATGTGAGAATTCATTGCATATCCTTCCTTATTGATTTTGTTGACAGACTTTGAACATATTTTTGAAAACATTGAGCTTCAAAATCTCTCCTATCAATTTGTATCATTTGGCTTCAGATTTCTATCAGTCTTTCATGAAGATTTCAATGGGCTATCTCGATCATAAATCTGAAAACTTTTGATCTAGAAATCTTCTATTATACGTTTTTATGAATATCTGAAACAACTCAGGTGGTTTAAGTTTAATGTACTCATGAGTTTGGCTTTAAAAATTCTTAAAAATATCTGAAGCATATTTAATAAACCTTAACCATCTGTTTCATGTTGAGTCTTGTGAAAACTTCTAAAATCTGCACTCTTGAATACATGACTTCAACTGATTAAGTACATAAAATTATTATTGACTTGAAGCAATGAATTTTTCTGAAAAGTCTAAAGGGTAATATCTGTCAGAGCAATGACCTTGGTCATTGAGAAACACATGTCCAAAGGACTGTGTCATAAGGTACCATAGTTAACTCTGATTAAGAATTCATTGAAATTCAGGCAGAGCAATGACATGCACACTGAGAAATACAATTCACTCATCAAGAAATGATTTGCAGTGTGTCATGATATGTATATGCTATCTCTATTCATATAAAGCATGACAGTTAGTCACACTAAGTGCTTAGGGATATTGGCCTCTGATCAAGGTATATCCTCTAGTTACAAAGTGTGCACTGAACTAGAGTGCTCGTAAAATTTGTAGCATGAAAATTGTTGAACGAATTGAACTATCTGAATATTGATGCAAAAATCAAATTGCTATAACCCTAGACAAAATCATATGACTTCATAATTGCTTGATTTCAATACTGATGCATGTAATTCTGAAAGAAGTCAATAAATTTGATTGTGTAAGACAAAGGGAGGATAATCAAGATAAATATGAGGGCTTGGTTCATTTTTATTAAAACATGGTTTTAGATATCAATACAGAATTTTATTGATAAACTCTGCATACATCATGTTTAAACCATGTTGTTCAATAAAGCTCATTCATAAGCCCTTATAATGGAAGACCTTGAAAACTTATGATTTGGATTTATGAGATTGATATCTCTTTGAAAATCTGGCTGAACTTCTTGTGTTGGGAGCATCCTTGAAAAATCTGTTAATTGGAACTCTTCTGCTCATGTCCTTGGTTCATTGACCTGAACTTCTCCTTGTTTGCCCATGTGGTCTCCTTCTCATTCATTTCATAAGGTTCCATTTGTTGAGGGGGAGCCTCCTTGTCATATGCATCATGCTGCATAGAAGGAGAAGAATTGTGCTCTTGCATTCATATTTCTGGTATCTGCATCTACATTCATACCCCTTCCCATGGTTTATTTTGATTATACCAAAGGGGGAGATTGTTTGCCCAAGAGGGAGAACATCATTCAATCATTGCATGCAGGTTCCTTTTGATCATCTCTAACTCATGCTTCTGATGAAACTCTTAAAGGTGGAGAACTATGTTCTTGCAAGGGGGAGAAATTGACTGAATTTTTATACATGCTTTAATTTCTCAAACTATTTTTTTTGATGAAGTCAAAGGGGGAGAATAGTTTGAGTCATCAGATGACTCACTGTGTAGTGTTGCCATCATCAAAAAGGGGGAGATTGTTGTGCCCCTGTGGTTTTGATGATGGTTTTGATGATTGGTTTTTGATGTGAGTTAATCACTGTGAGTCATCCTGCTGTGTGAGTCATCATGCTGTTATTCAGTTAGTTTCTGATCATAACTCAGTCTATCAAATGTTCAGTCATCTTGATGCTCAGTTTAAGTTTAACATATTTGATGTACAGTCATGTTACTGTTGCTCCTTAGACTGAAGTTTGATACTGCAGCGTCGACCCATCGAATTGCAGCGTCGACGCTGCCAAGGCACTTCAGAGGTAGCAGTAAGAAATATTTGTACTGCTACGTCCATGCTGCTTGGGCAATGCATTGACGCTTGGTGCCTCTTTAACTCTGCTGCATTTATTCATTGGTCTGGTCTGTAGTGCGTCGACCCCTTGTGCTGATGGGTCGACCCCTCAGTTCATTCTTTGGAAGTCTATACACTGCTGGAGCATCGAGTTCAGTTCATTCTTTGGAAGTCTATACACTGCTGGAGCATCGAGTCTGTACAGCGTCCGTTGTCTAGAGTTCTTGAAGTCTGTACATCGGACTGCTTCTTTTGAAGTCTATACATTGGCTCGTTCACTTTTGCAAAGTCTGTACATTAGATTGTGGCAAAGTCTATACATTCGTTTCTTTGGGCAAAGTCTATACATCGTGGCCTTGAACTTTCAAGTCTGTACACTCTTTATTTCAAAGTCTGTACACTGTTGCCTTGAAGCCGTCCCAAGTCTGTACAACCATCAGTGAACCCTCCAAGTCTATACATCCAGTTGAACGCAAAGTCTACACATCGCCTCACATCTTACAAGTCTACACATTGGCGATTGGGCATCCAAGTCTGTACATTGGCCTTCAAGCGTTTCAACTCTATACATTGCTGCTTTGACCAACTCTGTACATCTGGTTGCCTGACTTCTGTTTCAAAGTCTTCACATTCATTGTTAAGGCAAGTCTATACATTGGCTCAGGGTCTTCAAGTCCATACAGAGTCTTCATCTTCTGAAGTCTGTACGTTCGTTTTGGGAAGTCTCTACTTTCATTCATCTGAAGTTTCTTCAAGTTTGTACATCGCAGCTTTGTTGAAGTCTGTACAGCCAGTCTCTTGACAAAGTCTGTACAGTGTCTCATATTGGAACCAAGTCTGTACATCGGCTTTGCACCTGCAAGTCTGTACATTGGCGTCATTACACCAAGTCTATACACTGCACTCATGCATTGTCCTTTACGATAAAACTGTATACACTGTCCATGTGCCAATTATTCAAATGTATATACACTCGCTGTTATAAGAGCCTGAACTAACTAAGTATATACATTCCTTTTATCTCTGTTTGCAGATGATTCAGACTGATGCGTCAACGCCACGGGTTGGAAGCGTCGACGCAGCAGCTAAAGAGACGAAGCCAATGACTTACTGGATTACTCTGGTGCGTCAACGCACTTCTTGACGCAAGAAGGCTGAAGCCATCTAAGTTCAGACGCTGCAGCTCCATGCGTTGACGCAGCACAATGAAAGCGTCGACGCAGCACGCCCATCTGTTGAAGACTTGATCATTGGATCACAGATGCGTCAACGCAGCAGGCTGATGGAGTCAACGCAGCAAACTTGAGTCCTGCTGGTCGAAAGTCGTTGAATTGACGGGCACGTGATCCGAGGTGCCTGGCTCGTGAACCAGGATGCTGCCACGTGGTCTGAATTTCTAAGGCAGGAAACGTGGAAGCCACACTCGCCCAGTGTGCTGCTGCTGCTGCTATGTATACGAGTCTTCATCCTCTGTAGAAGACTGATCGAAGAAGAAGCCTGGAGAGCAGAAAGCCCTTCGATCCAGAAAAAGAAAAGAAGAAGAAAAAGAGAAGAAGAAGAAAGAGAGCAACGATCAAAAGAGCAGAAGAAGAAGAGAAAAGAAGAGATAGGGAGAGCCTGCGAAAAAGAGAAGAAAATAGAGAGTGAGAGCAGTAGAAGAAAGAGAGAAAGATTGCGTGAGCTGAGAAGAAGAAAGAAGAGGAAGAAAAGAAGAGAGGAGAGTTCTATTGAAGACCTGTTCAGTCTATTCGTGGATCAAATCCAGAACGACTATTGTGTTTCATTTCCAGCCTTTGTCGCTGTTCCTTTTATGCTTTCTTATTTTTCATTTTGTTTCTCTGGTTAGCTTTGTTCTTCCGATTGCCCTGTTGGGGATCGGGTTCCTCCTGGTGAGTCGGGAGAAGGGAGATCTGATCTCCGGTTGCAAGTAGCTGGGTGCTACTTGTGGGTTCCTCCTGTGGATTCAGGAGAAGGGAGACTTGTCTCCGGTTCTGGGCTTGTGGCTTGCAAGTCCAGGGGTCCCTCCGGTTGGAGGAAGAGAGGTCTTCGACCTCTGGTTTGCTGGTGACTGGAAGTCACTGGTGGGGTCCCTCCTGGTCTGGAGGAAGAGAGGTCTTCAACCTCTGGTTTCCAAGTGACTGGGAGTCACTTGGGGTGTCCCTCCGGTTGTGAGGAAGAGGGGAGTGTGTTCCCCTGGTCAAGCTGTGTGTCAGCACCTGTTGCAGACTGAGTCTGCTTGGTTCTAGCATTGGCTAGTGAAGCCTCACTCCGGTTGGGAGTGAGGGGTGGATGTAGGTCTGGAGGACCGAACCACCTTAAAACTATTTGTGCAGTGGTTTGCCTTGCGTTAGCTCCATATCTTCTACCTCCCTTTCACAGGTTGTGCATGCTTGGCTAGTTGCATTATCTAGAGAGTTAATTTTTGAGCATTATATTCTGCTAAGTGTGGTTGGGTTGTTTAGCTCTGCCTTCGTTTCTGATTGATCAGGTGGCTGCATGGTTGCAGTCCAACTGTTTGTCTATGTGTTGCCTTATCATTTCATCTTGGAAAGCTCATTAGTCTTTATTCCGCATATCTGAGCTTTAATGTTTTAATTTGGGCTAAAATTTTTAGAGGGATACATTCACCCCCCCTCTATATCTGGGCCTAGCACCCTAACACTTTGTCCTTCAAAGGACACCCCCAGACAATAAAAGAAGACCCCCGAGGGCCATCCCTCGGGGCTGCAACTCACCCGGGGGGGAGTTCTCCCCGGGCACAACTGCACCCTGGGAGGGCGAACCGCTCCCGTGGGGAACATGCCATCCTACCACCCCAGTGGCCCCACGGCCATCCCCAAGTCCCGACTGCTCTCAGTTCATATTCCCCATTCATGAAATTCATGCAAGGTTCGCTAGCATACCCATACGTGAAAAGGAGTCACAAAGAACGAAGCCCGAAGTCACGCGGAAGCACACAAGTCAACCTCCACAGTCTCCAGCCAACTAGTTCGAGCAATGTATCCTTTTGTCCTCTTCTTCTTAGCCAAATTAGGATAAAAAAATAGGAAAACCCAATTTTTATAGAGGTGGCACCGTCCCCCTCTCTCTCCCTCTACAATCTGCCTAAACCCCCTAGGGGGGGTTTAGGCAGACCAGCCTCACCCCCAAGGCTGGTCCGCCTAAACCCCCACTAAAAAAAAAAAAACTTTTAACAAAAAAACAAAAACACCCCAGCCCCATGCCCAGTCCGCCTAAACCCCATGGGTTTAGGCAGACCAGACTGAAGGCCTAGTCTGGTCTGCCTAAACCCATGGTTTAGGCGAACCAGCCTGCTCCCCAGGTAGGTCCACCTAAACCCATCCCAAACAAAAAAAAAGTTTTTTTTAATAAAAAAACCCTCGTGGAGGGTTTAGGCGGACCAGACCAGCCCTTTGGGTTGGTCCGCCTAAACCCCCCTTGGGGGAGGAGTTTAGGCAGACCAGACAAGCCCCTTCGGCTGGTCCACCTAAACCCTCCCTCCCCCACTCCGTAAACAAAAAAAAAACTTTTTTTCTAAGGGTTTACCCGGACAAAACCCAGCCCTCAACTTGGTCCGCCTAAACCCTTCCCTGCCCCTTCAACTTTCTATAAATTCCACCCCTTAGAAGCTCAAGGGACATGCATGCATACAACAACAGGAGAACCCACGACCTAACTGCTGCACCTTCGGAGTTCCTCCGCAGGCATCCAGCAAGGGTCAAGGATGCGAGGAGCTAAGTGCACGCGTGGTTGGCTTGTTGATTGGCTTGTACACGCCGAGGGTATGTCACACGTACTACCCTCACGCGGCGTCTAGCCATCGCACACCTATCCACTCCCATCGCACGTAAGACGCTATGGAAACGGCAAATACACCCGCATCCCGGGTCCACCCGTGTGTAACAACCCACGGTGGCTATGCACACGCCATGATGCCGCACCTACTTTCGACACAAAACTATGTGCCCACTGTAGTTGCCGAAAGTGCAGTGCATCCGCGTACGGCGTGCGAATGCGTGTGGTCCTCCTGAACTTGTGCTGCTACTACCTACAGTGCACAGGTTAGAAAGATAAAAATAGGTGTGATCGCCAGAGGTGTTTACCTGAACCTCACAGGGGTAAAGTGATCGTGAACGCCTTAGGAATGGGGAGATGGTGGGTTCTTCTGTCCTCACTCTCGACCGGCCAAGAGCAAGGAGCTCTTCGAGTCGATGACGAAGTTCTCGCAAAATTAACCAGCAAACAAAGAGAACAAACCCATTAGGCTGTGATAGTGTAATATATGCTCAAATCAAAAGAAGAAACATGCAATTGGGGGTGATCCTAACGGGAAGGGGGGCGAGAAGGGGGATGGCTGAGACTTTCTACCATCCGCCTTCCCTATGTTTTGGGTTGAAAAACCTCTTTAGAAAAAGGGATCTAGGCAAGTCTAATATGCATGTAATGCAGTGAAATGGAGTAAAACGCAGCAAGATAAAGGATAGAGGAAGAAAGACGGGGTTAACCCGTCGACCATGCAGAGGGTGGCCAGCTATGTGGCCATTCTAGGATGGTGGGCGGCCATGTCGATGGCCGCCCCTGCAACTAGGACTCGTCCGCAGTAGATCTCTCCGACTTGAGATTCTGCTACTAGAGGAAGGTCGGGGAAGGCGCTCTCGTGCTCACAGCTCTCTTTGGGCCTTGAACTACTAACCTCTCCTCCTCCCAAAATGTCCAACCCACTCCATGAGAAAATGTCCAACCCCCCCTTTCGGGATGGATCGAAATGGGGTTTTGTATGTCAGGGATTTCCCTCCAGGAAAAACATTCGAAAATAGAGTGCGTGTGAGGCTACGTGGGTCTCGAACCCCCCGGAGTGGGAGCAGTTTCGGAGGACATACCCGGAGTGGGTGAAAACGTGGGTTTGACTGTAGTTATCAGGAGGCGGCCAAGGTTCTGGCCGTCCAAAGGAGATGGGCGGCCAAAACGATGGCCTTTTTAAGGGTGAGGGTGGCCAGGAGGCTGGCCACCTTGGAGGAGCTGGGCGGCCAACTATGTGGCCACCTAGGATGGTGGGCGGCCAGGGTTCTGGTCACCCTGGAATGGGCTGGGTGGCCAGGTGTCTGGCCGCCCTGGGTCCTGGGCGGCCAGCACCTTGGCTGCCCAGGGATCAGGGCATGGAGTGTGTATAAAGCCTCAGAAAATCTCAATCAAGGTTGGATCCGCGAAGGGACAGGGTGGAGCCTACCTAAACAAGGATGAGACTCCACAATCTCAATCAACCAAGGAAAAGGTGTCACTTCAATGATGGCTAGGTAAGGGTCCGCGGGATGTCCAAAATTAGGCATCTACACCCACCGCTCGCTCTGAGCTAGCCGCCGAGCGCCCTGACTGATGACTCGAGTTAGCTGGACCCTAGGCCCGGGAATGATATTCCTGGGGCCGGCCTCGACTCCCTAGTACGACGACACTCGCCCCTCGAGGCCTGAACTCGACCGCTCATTTTTGAGCCTCGTCCGACAGCCGTCAGGTGCCAGCCCGTGACCGCCCCTGCCCCAGTTTTCTACCTACACCACTCGGCACACGTGCTTAATACCCCTGACCCCACCAAACACCCCCCAGTCGGAAGCGTGCCCACAGCTACGGAATGCTCCTGGCCCTCTACCCATGGCTTCAGACACATATAGACTTCTCTTCAGCACAGAACGAAGGTGTTCGGATTCAATTCGATGTAAATAAACACCGATTGCTTGCGGTCGGTGGGGAAAGACATCCAGTACATGATTCCCACAATCGCATGCGCACTCGCACCCGTGGAACCCCTCTTATCCACGTGTCACACGACCTCTCGATCCCATGTGCCACGTCCTGGTGACGCTTCCCTGGTCAACCGTTGGTTCCATAGGTTATTTTCGAGAAATCGACTGGTACGCCCGCACCTTGTCCAATTAACCTACACCCCGATATTTCCGTGCCATTTGACTCTTTTCGACTTTCCGTAAAAGGAGAGTGCTCGATACCACCGTGAGGGGCATACAACCGTAAAGGAGGATACCCGAGATATATCAAACTCCCGTATTTTTCTTCCCCGTTGTATTCCTTCCTTCATCCCAGTCATCGGCATAAAAACCCCCGCAACAATGGCCTACCACAATACCTTCTCTTACCATGAAGTGACTTTTCTCCAAACTTAACACAAGATTAGATTCAATGCACCTTTTTAGCACCTGTGTCAAGTTCTCCAAGTAATTTTCACATGAGTCACCAAACACAGAGAAGTCATCCATAAAAACTTCCAAAAAATTGCCCACCATTTCAGAAAAGATTGTCATCATGCACAGCTGAAAGGTGGCAGGGGCATTGCAAAGCCCGAATGGCATTCTTCTAAATGCAAACGTGTCGTAAGGACAGGTGAATGTAGTTTTCTCTTGATCTTCCGAGTAGATTGTAACTTGATTGTACCCGGAGTAGCCATCCAAAAAGCAACAGTATTTCTGCCTGGCCAATCTCTCCAAGATTTGATCCACAAACGGGAGTGGGAAATGATCTTTCTTCGTCATTGAATTCAATTTTCTATAGTCTATGCAGACTCTCCACCCCGTTTGCAATCTCATTGCTACTTCTTCTCCTTATTCAATTGTAACAATGGTCAGCCCTGATTTCTTAGGAACAACTTGTGTGGGGCTGACCCACTTGCTGTCTGAGATGGGATATATAATCCCAGCATCTAGCCACTTCACAACTTCCTTCTTAACCACCTCTTTCATATTCGGATTGAGCCTGCGCTGTATTTCCCTACTCGGCTTGGCATTGTCCTCTAAATAGATGTAGTGCATGCAAACATCCAGACTAATCCCTTTTAAATCAGCCACAGACCAACCTATCGCCCCCCTATGCTCCTTAAGGACATATAAGAGCTGAGATTCCTAAGCGGAGGTGAGGTTAGAGGAAACTATGACGGGTAAAGTTTGATCAGGGCCCAAATAAGCATATTTTAGAGAATCCGGAAGAGGTTTAAGTTCAAGAACAGGAGAGTGTTCAAGAGATGGAAGAGCAGGTTAAGATTGAAGTGCAGGAAGAGGCTCGATCCTAGAGTAGGGTGCGGAAGAGAAAAGAGAATCTTGCAACATGCTACCCTCTTCTAGAGTATCCTTCACTTCATCCGAGTTTTCTTCTATCAACTCCTCAAATACATCAATAACATTGCATTCTCCCTCTTGGTCCGAATATTGAGATGCCTTAAAAACATTCAAGGAAACCTTCTCACCTCCAAATGATATGTCCATCATTCCCATGGCGCAATTAATATTGGCCTTAGCAGTGGCTAAAAATGGACGTCCCAAAATAATGGACGTGTGCTTGATTTCCTAGGACGAGGCCATATCCAAGATTAAGAAATCCATAGAGAAGTAGCATTCATGGACTTTGACAATAACATCCTCCAATAAACCCCTTGAAGTTTTAACCGATCTATCCGCCAATTGAAGGATTATGGAAGTATGCTTTAACTCTCCCAGATCAAACTACTCGTATATGAAGGTGGGTAATAGATTCACACTGGCTCCTAGATCCAGTAATGCCCGATCGAAAGTAACACCACCTATGTCACATGAAATAAACGGAGCTCCGGGGTCCTTCAATTTCTTTGGTAAATGATTCATCAAAATTGCACTCACATCCTCGGACCAACAGATCTTTTGAGTAGACGCCGATGGTTCCCTCTTTGGTGTACAAAGCTCTTTCAAAATTTTTGCATAAGTCGGCACATGCTTGATTGCATCCAATAATGGAATATTAATGTTCACATGTTTGAATAATTCCATTAGTTCTTCTTGATGAACCGGTTGTTTCTTAAGAACTTTAGACTTTAAAAGATCAAGGAACGGAACTTTATGGACATATTCATGGGGTCTTTTATCAACCTTAGCTTTTCCTTTGTCAAGTTCCTTCCTTTCACCTTCTGACTTTTTCGTTTCAACAATGATGGGCTCATCTTCCCCACTATCACTTTCTTCGTGGGCCTGATAGCCCGAGTTGCCACCAACTCCCCTAGCCTTATAAGGATCATCTAAAGTTCTTCCGCTCCTAAGAGTAGAAATAGCCTTAGCGTTCTCAATTTGAGGACCAGCAAGAGGGGGAAGCTGAGGTTGATTAGGTGGCGGAAGAAGGGGAGCTCGTTGAGGGAAGCCTGGAGGTTGATTTTTAGGATTAGCAACGGGTTGGCTAGAAAGTTGACCTACTTCTCTCCTCATATTACTTGCAGCCAATTGCCCTATTTTAGCCTTTAACTTAGCCATGGATTATTGTTGAGACTGAATGAGTTATTGTTGAGCAAGAAGAAGTTGTTGGAGTTGGTCAAATCTATCCTCGAAGTTGGGCTGAAGAGGTTGATATGGCTAAGGTTGATATGGATTCTAAACTTGATTGAATTTATTATAAGGAGGGTATTGCTGATGTTGGCCTTGAGAAAATTGAGCTTGATGGTATAGGGCCTGAGAATGCTGGTATGGAGGTTGTTGATGTTGAGCTTGTTGAAAAGGAGAAGAATAAGAGAATTTTTGGTGAGACAGAACTGGAGCTTGAAAGGATTGCTTTTGAACTGTTTGATTTGAGGGATTTGATTGCATTGGTGGTCCTTGTTGAGTTTTTCAAGAAAAATTTAGGTGATTTCTCCAACCTGGATTGTAGGTATTTGAATAAGGATCATAAGGAGACTTGGAGACGCCCTAAGCAGCAAACAATTATTCTTGGATGAATGGGGGAAGCTGGGATGCAGTGGGGCAATCAGTAACGACATGATTTGGGCTTGAACAAAGAGCACAAAGCTCTTGAAGGTTATAATCTGAGAAAGATTGAGATTGTGGGGCAGCAGAGAAAGAAGGTTCATGTCTATTCATGCATAGCAATTGATCTAGCTTTTGATCTACCAAGTCGACCTTCTCCATCTTTTGCGCGAACATGTCCACTTTATTTAACTTTTGCGCAAGAGCATTAATATCCATCTTATTCTCATATTCTCCTTGATTTTTAACTTCATAAAGTCCACCCCTCTTAGAAGGCCCAATCATTCTCTCATAAGATGAAAGCGAGGCATGACTAATAGAATTTTCACTTAACATCTCAAATAATTCATAAGTTTCATCCTCACTCTTACTCATAAAAGCTCCCCTACATGACGCATCCACCATTTGGTGATAATTTTCAGTTAATCCCTCATAGAATGCTTGAACTATTTGCCATCTTGGTAATCCATGATGTGGGCATTTTCTAAGCAAATCTTTCAATCTATCCCAAGCTTCATGGATTTGTTCCCCAAGATTTTGAGTGAATCTAGTAATTGCTCTCCTCATGGTATTGATACGCCCTATGAGATAAAATTTCTTTAAAAATTATTTTTACATTTCCGCCCATGTATCTATTGATCCACCCAAGGCTCCTAACCAATACTTAGCTTTGTCCTTGAGAGAAAATGGGAAGAGAGACAACCTAAGAGCATCATCAGAAAAGTTTTGGATCTTGACTATGGAGCAAATTTAGAGGAATTCATCAAGATGTTTGTAAGGATCTTCATTGGTGTTACCATAGAAGGATGGCAACATTTGAATGGTACTTGACTTGATTTCATATTGGACTGCTTGATTTTGGGGTGCTTGAACATAGAATAAAGGTCGGTACTGATTTGACAACAAATATTCCTTCATTTGCTTAGGAGCCACTTGTTTTTGTTGTTGTTAGTTTTGGTCCGCTATGAGGTTTGGTTGATGTTGATATCTAAAATGCACTAATCTCTCAATCTCACCTATGGGTCCTAGCAAAGGTGGGTGTAGAGATCTCCTACCTTACATGCAATGCAAAAAGGGCCTAAAGGGAATGTTACTTTTTTTGTATTTTTGATTTTGTTTTTATTTTAAATGATGAAAAAGTAATAACAACTATATGAGTTATATATGTAAAAATGATGGTTTTTTTTTAACTTCTAAGGGCAAGCTAACTTCAAGGTGCTTCTTGGTACAACTGGCCCGACGTCCGTGAGGGAATCCACGGGTGCGGGGACTTATGGAGGTCTTGAAAAAGGATATTCCAATCCAAAGAGATGAAGTACTCAATGGAGGGTCATTCCAATTTCAAGAGGGGTGTGCCTATATTGCCCTTAAGAAGGGAGAAAAAGAAGAAGGGAATGATGATTTTTTTTTCAAATGATGCAAGTGAATGAAGAAATAATCAACTAGGTGCAATAATGCACGCAAGAGATGAAACTAAGATAAATGTATGATATTATGATGAATTTTGTTTTCTATTTTCTGTTTTCTTGTTTTTTTTAGAGAAAATCTTTTTAGTTTTTTTTTAAGAGAGATGAATAAAAGATAAATATCAACTAAAAAATACTAATCAACATGCAACCTACTGAAGAATAAGCCCCAAAATCATGCTTTCTGTGTTTTCTAAGTTTTTTGTTTTCTTTTATTTTTTAGAAATTTTTTAGATTTTTTTGAGATTTTTCAGAAATTGAAAAAAATAGAACATGTTCCTACGCTTACTGACATTTAGCGACGCTTAATTTTCAGAATTTGTAGAATTTCATAATTCTGCTCCCTGTTGTGACAGATAAAGACTTTCAGCGATGCTTTCTAACTTTCTGCAATAGTTATTTTTCTGTGAATTTCAGGTCTGAATTTCTCCCTTTCTTTGATTTTCTGATTTTCTGATTTTTTTTCTTTTTCCTACAAAATAAAAATAGAAAAATTAATATACAAATATACAAATCAAACATAAGAATTTCCAACTATAAAAAAAATTATTTCCTCCCTGACAACGACGTCAAAAATTGATGTGCACTAATACACGTCATCAAAAGTCGTACCACAATTTCAAAAATAACCGTACTCACTCACTAAAAAGATATTAAATATAAGTAGAGTGATAAGAACGGATCGATACCACAGAGAAGAAAAGTTCTTATTTAAACAAGTTGGAAAATCCTTATATTTTAAAAACTGAATTTGAGTGAGTTTATGCTAAAGGAAAATAATTTTGCGTGAAAATAAATCTATCTAAAGAATATGAGAGGGTTAAAGATGAGAATTTGGAAGGAGATAGAGAGAGAACTAGAAAGACACAATTGCAAAAGATGAATTTTTATTACTAAGGAAAGATTACAACTCTATGAGAATTAAAAATTACAACTTGAAGTAAAAGAATAAGGGAAGAAATAGAGCCAAGATGATGAAGAAAAGCGCCGCTGTCTCCTTGCCAAGCCTTTGATTGAATCACCCTGCCTTGGAGGTAGACGCCGTCTTGTGAACATCGAAATAAGAGAATCTTCACCTTGGGATGTGTGAAGAAAATAGAGGAGGGAAAGATAGATAGAAGAGGATGAAGGGAGTTAAAAAATAGTAAAATAGAAATAAAAATAGAGTGAGATTGAAAGTGAAATACCTTTGAAACATGAGAGAATTAGAAGATGTGATAGAAGAGAAAGTTGAAGACCAGAGAAAGATGAAGAAGATTGATGAAGAGAGCAGAGGGAGAAGAAAATCGAAAGTTGGTGAAAATTGGCGAACAACAGAGAGGTGTTGCATGGATGAACAGTACAAGTCTAAAAACTGAACTTTGAAAAAGAGATTATAACTTGAAAACAAGAAAGAATTAGAAGAATAGAAAGAAGAAGAAGTTGAAGAACACTTAAAAATAAAGAAGTTTGCGGAAGACAGTAAATTGAAAAGATGAACAGAAAAGCATGTAAAGAGGCTAAGAAAAGCTAAGATTTCTCCTCGGTTGCCCTTGGGCACCTATTTATAATGTGCAGGGAGCTTTTCTACAATCGTGGCTTTTAGATTAGGCTTGAATCTGGGTTTGCAGCATCAAATCTTCTTCAAAGTAGATCTATTTCCACATTTAGAGTCCTCCTTTTATCAAACAAGAGGAGATAAGTTCATCTATAGAAAGATAACTTCGTTTGAATATATCCACTTCCGTTTCTGGTTTGAACTGAAATGGCGACCGCCGCAGTTGTCGTTTATTCTTTAATGGGTGACTCTTCATTCGGGCGCACATTCCCCATTTCCTTATTTTAATATCTCTGTCGTTTCTTGTCAACAGGAATGGGCGACTTCATAAACGACCGTAGCTTCTTTCCCACGGAATGGACGCTCGAACGCAAGGGCGCTCATTCTTCTTTTCTTTATTTTCAGCCATTTTTCTTCTTTTCCGTACACATGAATTGAGCGCCCGCGCATACGCTCATTTTTTTTGAATGGACGATGCTTCAAACCGCCGCTCAATCGTTTCCTTTTTCCAACTCCTTTCTCTCTATTTTTCGAACAAAATGATTGGGCGCCCACGTATGTGGTCGCTTATTCTACTCCGTTGAATGGGCACCCTTCTGCTCGGTCGCACATTCCTGAAATTCAAAAATTTTCAAATAATCATTATTCTGCATTTGAAAATGAATTATGACAATTGTGCATTTTCTTAAATATTTCTCAAATCGCTATTTTGACTCAAAATAATGATAAAATCATCTAAACTAAAATTAATGGTGAGAATGAGATTCGGCCATATTAATGTACAATTATGCTCATTAAATGCTCAAAGATGATAAATATGATGTAAATTATGATATAACATATGACACTTATCACACCTCCCAACTTACTTATTGCTAGTCCCTTAGCAATGCAAACAAATTAAAATTGAGGACTAACAAGAGTTTGCGAAGTCCATACTTTCATATCTAACTTTTCCTTCACAAAATTAACTAAAGATTAGGAATCCGGAAAGATTGATACACACTAGGAACATGATCAAGAATTCAAATCAAAGTTCAATAGCACGTGTACATGTGTAACTATCAAATCCACAGCGTAGATAATTGCATCCCCCATTTGCTATTCCAAATAAGTAACTTTCAACCCTGCACCTCTTAATCAGAGCATTAAGCATACTAGCCTTTTGTCTATCTTATTGCTTTGTCCCTTTGGGATCTTTTATTTCACACATGATGTTGCACTACCCTTCACTACTTACATGAATCTCGACTCTTGCCTTAGGAGAAGCAGGTCCGGTTACACAGATCAAGGTTCACTTTTCCTTTTGACGCGAACCTCGACACTTGTTAGGTGAAGAAGCCCCGATTACTAAGAGTAGGGATATTTTTCATGGTATTTGTTTTAACAATGTGCCTTTGCACTTATTTGATAAATAATCTGATAGAAAGCTTATAAAAGATCTCTTAAGAAGTGCAGAGTATCGGACAACATACCCAAAATAACCGAAGGCTTGTACCGCTTGTTTCATTAGCGTGCAATGTGAATTTTTTTTTCTAGAGTGCACATAAACTTTAAAGAGATTCTTGCATCAGTTTTCTATGGCTAAATCGAAGAAGTTTTCTATCATCCTTCTCTCTAGTCTTTCCTATTCTAGAATGACTTTCAATTCAAGCATGAATCAAGATAACTTAATTGGGGATTTCATCTTTTTACTTTTCATGTTCAATGCAAGACAACTTAGAAGATATGCAAGATGTAGGAACTCATGTCAGGTTATATTATATGCATCATGAAATGAAATTTTTTCTCCTCCCCCCCTAACTTGAATGACATTGTCCTCAATGGCATAAGCAATCTAAAGTAATCGAACAATGTAACAGAGAATATGGTTGGGATGGAAGGATACAACCTGATGTGCGGGGCGAATCACTCCATCATTGATATGTATTGTGACGACTCTGTCTCCAGTTGACCTGACTATAGAAAATAAACTTAAAACAAAACATCAAATAATAAAGGCATTGGGTTGCCTCCCAGAAGCGCTAAGTTTTCTATCTTCAGCCAGACGCATGAAAGCTTCAAAAGATATTCATTCCAGATCACACAATGCCATGGATTATTTTTGTGTTAATTGCTCATTCTCCACGTAAGGTTTTAACCTTTGACCATTAACAGTGAAAGGATGACCATTTTGTGGATTCAAAATTTTAACGGCTCCATGGTCAAATGCTTTAACAACCAGGAATGGTCCATCCCATCTGGATTTCAACTTACCGGGGAACAAACATAGTCTCGAATTGAAAAGTCAAACCTTTTGATTAACATGAAAAGATTTCCTGTAAATATGTTTATCATGGAATGCCTTGGTTTTAGCTTTATAAATCATTGAATTCTCGTAGGCCTCATTACGCAGTTCCTCCAATTCATTAAGTTGTAGAGCTCTTTGGGACCTAGCTTGATTGAGATCAAAATTTACTTATTTTATGGCCCAATATACTCTATGTTCTAATTCAACAGGCAAGTGGCATGCTTTACCAAAGATGAGTCTATAGGGTGACATTCCAATAGGAGTTTTGAATGCAGTTCTATATGCCCATAATGCATCATCTAGTCTCTTGGACCAATCCTTTCTATCAAGGTGAACTATTTTATGTAGAATGTTCTTAATCTCCCTATTGGAAACCTTAATATGGCCACTGGTTTGGGGATGATTGGGGATGGCGAGCTTGTGAGTGATGCCATACTTGCGGAGTAATGCTCGGAATTGAGAATGCGTAAAATACGAACCCCCATCACTTATCATAGCCTTAGGACAACCAAATCTAGAGAAAAGGTTCTTCTTTACAAATTTTATCACCACCTTGTGATTATTAGTCCTTGTGGCTATAGCTTCAATCCATTTCGAAACATAATCGACCGCCACCAAGATGTATTCATTGCCGAAGGATGGTGGAAACGGTCCTATGAAATCTATACCCCAAACATCAAAAATTTCCATAACCAGAATGGGATTTAGCGGCATCATGTCTCTCTTTAAATTATTACCCATAGCTTGACACCTCAAACATGTTGTTGAAAATTCATAAGCATCCTTAAATAAAGTGGGCCAATAAAATCCACTTTGCAATACCTTAGCCGCAGTTTTCTTTCCTCAGAAGTGTCCCCCACAAGCTTGATTGTGACAAAATTCAACATCGATTGTTATTCCTCTTCCGGGACACATCTTCTTATAATATGATCAGGACCCATGTGAAACAGCTTCGGGTCCTCCCAAAAGTAGTGCCTGACCTTAGCAAAGAAGTGATCCTTTTCCTGTCTAGTCCACCCTCTCGGGATCTGTCCTACTGTCAAGTAGTTGACTATGTGAGCGTACCAGGGGGTTGAAGAGTAAGAAACAACAAGCAAATGCTCGTCGGGAAAGGAATCTGACATGGGAGCACTTTCAGGTATCACTATTCTCGACAAATGATCAGCAGTAACATTTTTTAACCCCTTCTTATCCTTAATTTTCAAATCAAATTCATGTAATAATAGAATTCAACGAATCAAACGGGGTTTAGCATCCTTCTTGATGAGCAAATATTTCAAAGCAGTTTGATCTGAATAAACAATAACCTTAGCCCCTAAAAGATAAGAATGGAATTTCTCCAGGGTAAACATGACAGCAAAAAGTTCTTTTTCTGTGGTGGTATAATTCAATTGAGCATCGACGAGGGTGCGACTCGCATAATAGATCACCGCTGATTTCTTATCAATCTTCTGTCCTAAGATAGCTCCAATAGCTTAGTCTGAAGCATCACACATTATTTCGAACGGCAGCGACCAATCCGGTGATTGAAGAATCGGAGCTTTGGTTAGGGCCGCCTTCAAGGAATGAAATGCCTCTAGACAAGGATTGTCTAACTGAAAAGGAGTGTCTTTGGCTAGCAACTGAGTAAGCGGATGAGCAATGGTAGAGAAGTTCTTAATGAATCTTCTATAAAAACCCTCATGGCCAAGAAAAGAACAGATTTGCTTAACAAAAGTCGGGGGAGGAAGATTGAAAATCAGGTCCACCTTAGCATTGTCTACTTCTATCCCCCTCTCCGAAACAACATGGCCTAGCACAATACCTTCTCTTACCATGAAGTGACTTTTCTCCCGACCTAACACAAGATTAGATTCAATGCACCTTTTTAGCACCTGTGTCAAGTTCTCCAAGCAATTTTCAAATGAGTCACCAAACACAGAGAAGTCATCCATAAAAAGTTCCAAGAATTCACCCATAATTTCAGAAAAGAATGCCATCATGCATCGCTGAAAGGTGACAGGGGCATTGCAAAGCCCGAATGGCATTCTTCTAAATGCAACCGTGTCGTAAGGACACGTGAATGCAGTTTTCTCTTGATCTTTCGAGTAGATTTCAACTTGATTGTACCCGGAGTAGCCATCCAAAAAGTAAAAGTATTTCTGTCGGCCAATCTCTCCAAGATTTGATCCACAAAGGGGAGTGGGAAATGATCTTTCTTTGTCATTGAATTCAAGTTTCTATAGTCTATGCAGACTCTCCACCCCGTTTGCAATCTCATTAGTACTTCTTCCCCTTTTTCAATTGTAACAACGGTCAGCCATGATTTTATAGGAACAACTTGTGTGGGGCTGACCCACTTGCTGTCTGAGATGAGATATATAATCTCGGCATCTAGCCACTTCACAACTTCCTTCTTAACCACCTCTTTCATATTCGGATTGAGCCTGCACTGTATTTCCATACTCAGCTTGGCATTGTCCTCTAAATAGATGTAGTGCATGTAAACATCCGGACTAATCCCTTTTAAATCAGTCACAGACCAACCTATCGCCCCCTTATGCTCCTTAAGGACATCTAAGAGCTGAGATTCCTGAGCGGAGGTGAGGTTAGAGGCAATTATGACGGGTAAAGTTTGATCAGGGCCTAGATAAGCATATTTCAGAGAATCCGGAAGAGGTTTATATTCAAGAAAAGGAGGGTGTTCAAGAGATGGAAGAGCAGGTTAAGATTGAAGTGCAGGAAGAGGCTCGATCCTAGAGTAGGGTGCGAAAGAGAAAAGAGAATCTTACAACATGCTACCCTCTTCTAGAGTATCCTTCACTTTATCCGGGTTTTCTTCTATCAACTCCTCAAATACATCAATAACATTGCATTCTCCCTCTTGGTCCGGATATTGAGATGCCTTGAAAACATTCAAGGAAACCTTCTCACCTCCAAATGATATGTCCATCATTCCCATGGCGCAATTAATATTGGCCTTAGTAGTGGCTAAAAATGGACGTCCCAAAATAATGGGCATGTGCTTGAATTCCTTGGACGAGGCCATATCCAAGATTAAGAAATCTACAGGGAAGTAGCATTCATGGACTTTGACAATAACATCCTCCAATAAACCCCTGGGAGTTTTAACCGATCTATCTGCCAATTGAAGGATTGTGGAAGTAGGCTTTAACTCTCCCAGATGAAATTGCTCGTATATGAAGGTGGGTAATAGATTCACACTGGCTCCTAGATCCAGTAATGTCCGATCGAAAGTAACACCACCTATGTCACATGAAATCAACGGAGCTCCGGGGTCCTTCAATTTTTTTGGTAAATGATTCATCAAAACTGCACTCACATCCTCGGACAAGCGGATCTTTTGAGTAGACGCATGTGGTTCCCTCTTCGGTGTACAAAGCTCTTTCAAAAATTTCGCATAAGCCGGCACATGCTTGATCGCATCCAATAATGGAATATTAATGTTCACATGTTTGAATAATTCTATTAGTTCATCTTGATGAACCGGTTGTTTCTTAAGAGCTTTAGACTTTAAAGCATCAGGGAACATAACTTTAGGCACATATTCATAGGGTCTTTCATCAACCTTAGCTTTTCCTTTGTCAAGTCCAAGAAAATATGCCTATAAGTGCAAAGTGTAACTAATGACATCGTACCGGAAGACGTGCCATATACTTAAGAAAGACTCAAGGATGAAAAAGAATCGTGTAGAAAATAGCGATCAATTCATCCATGAAACAAGAGTATAAAACATGTGAAACATAATATTAATACAAGACTATATAGTTTTGGCACGAAATTAACATAGGATTAAAATAAGTGTATGAAGTCATGTAAGTCATGAAACCTAGCATGACGGATGCACAATATAACCAATAACATGAATCCAGAGTCAAAACTAGGAATAAGACCTAATTACTTGGGCTTAACATATAATTAATAGGGCTAATCTGCAATCTGTTTGGAGTTAACAAAGTGCAGATAACAGAAAGCAAATAGCAGTCATATGAGGACTGCATGCTGGGGGTAGCGGTCTGTCGCAGGGCGGTTACATGATTATGGCAGTCTGATAGAGACCGTTTCTTGTCTGTAGCAGACAGAAGTAAAATAGGGCATGTAAGGCCTATTCTAAGGAAAATAAATGTAGGTAAATGTGCTAGACAGGAAGGTAAACATGCTACCACGAAAATCAAGTCATGGAGATGCATAGGTTTGCATGAATTAAGTCAAAATTATCAATTTCTTATTAAAGGGTAGGATTCATGCATGCTGTTATAACCTAGATGTGCAGTTAAAATAAAACATCAAATTCTCCAAGTATAGTGCATGAAATCACGAGAAACCAGAGGGATTTTATTCCGAACATGTTAATTTAGCCATCTATGAGATAACCTACCTCTGGGAATACTCCTAGAGTGCGAATTTGTAACTAGAAGATCGCCCTGGTTCCTACACGTCCTGCACGAACCCAACAACTTCCCGTCCTTCTATCTCCTTAGCCTCTTGTCCTAAATTCATGAAAATTGGAGGGTAGGTAGAAGACATGAAGAGGAACGATAAAGTCTAAAGGATAGACACGAAAATATCTTTGCTAGGGCTTCTAATCTCCTGATCTTTGATGGACGGACACACTGGTTCCTGTGCGGTCTGCAGCGAACCAGTAACTTGTAGGGCTTCTAACGTTCCAACGGCGTGCCCTCCTAGCACGAGATTTTGAGGGGTGTTAGTTAAAACTAAGGAGAACAAAATATTCTAAAGGACTGACATGAAATAACGTCGTCTTACCATTGAACCAGGCGAGCCAAAAGTAAGATTTGCGCAGGTCGAACCTACAACCAATTTATAGGGTTTACTAGGGTTTGAGAGATTAGATCAAACCTAGAGTCTAAATTTAGAGTATAATTGATCCCTAGAGAGTTCTAGAGAGTTATCCATGCCAGATAGGTTAGATCCAAGGTGATTTGATTGTGGAATTTCTAAGTTTTTCACGGCTCTCGCCGTTGCGATCACGGAAGCTGCTAGTGGTCGTCCCTAGACCGCTATATGGTAGTAGCGGTCGCGCGATAGACCGCAACCATCCAGGCGCCAGAAATTTAATTTTCTATCAAACTTTTTCTATTTTTATCCCCTAATTATCCTATTAATTGGGGGATTTATCCTAAGGACGTTCTAGAGTATGGGCTTGGGCCAAGAGGGTTTTGGATTGGGTTTGTGGGCCTAATTTAAGTGGTCCATTGTGCTTGGTTATTAATTGGTCTTCTAATTCAATTTAATTAACCCAAAAATATATTTAAAAGCCCATTAAGCCTCTTTGAATGCTTAATAATTGTTTAAAATTCCTAAAAATTCCTAGAAAATTTCAGGGTGTTACAGACTCATAGATGAGTTTAATGTAATTTTGATGATGTCAATAAAGACAACTTTAGATCAAGACAGTCAACCGACTTCAGCAGCTGTTACGCAAGTCACATTTCAAGAAGGAAGAAGGATTAAGTGAATCAATGGCATCAATGATTCAGTGAAAGCAAGCAAGGTAGTTTGAGAAGGTGATATTGGCAGATCAAGCATTTTAAATCAAGCTTCAGTCATATGATGGCTTAGACCAATAGAAGCCCAAGGTGCAAGGCCCTTGGATGCACATAAATCAAGAAATGTAGGAAGGCTTTGATAAAAGAAAAAGAAAAAATCAAACTGAACAAGGCTGCGTTGATGCAACATCTTCATTGCATCGACACCAACAACCGTTGGGAAGCAATCTCCTTAAGGCTGCGTCGACCCCATGGCAATGATGCATCGACTCCAGTGCTCACAAAGGATGAAGAGCCCAAATGGCTCTCAGTTACGTCGATGCCATATGCACTATTGCATTGACACCAAATGCATTTCCAGCAAGTCTTCAAGCTATCTTCAAAGCTCCGTCGATGCATCAAGAAATCCTTCACAAGCTGCGTCGACCTCACTCAGTTCCAAAACTAGATAGACAAGCGATCAACGACAGCTGCGTCGACTCCATACTCTCAATGCGTCGACGCAAGGCCATCTCCCAGAGACCTCCTTCAAATGCATCTTCAAATGATGCACCGATGCATCCACCAGCTGCGTTGACGCATACTGGGCCAGCTCGCCAGAAATTCAAGAAGAACTGTGAAGCTGCGTCGACGCAATGGCATTGCTGCGTCGACGCACTAGTAGCTCTTCAAGCCTATTTCTGTCAAACCTGCAACATTCTCTAAGATCGTACAGAGGCTAAAAATAACCGATGTAAACTTCCAAAACATGTATTTCAAGGTCTAAAAAGAAGCTCCTAGGATAGAGAATTGTCCCCTTCATCATGAGGGTTCAGGACAACCTTTTGGGAGAAGCCTTTGTCAGGTGCCAGATTTGGGAAAGGTCAGCCTTCATGGTACTCTACCTTTTGGAGACAACCAATGGGATTTCAGTCCAAAGAAAAGCACCTAGGACAGAGGACCGTCCTTTTCTGTCCTAGGCCAATGAGAAGGAAGATCTGGAAGAGATCCATGTTCAAGACCATCATTTCTTTTCCAACAAATCAAATGGGAGGATCTTGGAGGGAAAATTGTTTTGCCTCTGCTCTTCTATGTACATTGGACCAATCAACACCACTAGGGAAAAGGTCAGTGGTCAAAGAGCCCTATTTTAAACTGAACCAATCAAATGCAGATCTCTTGGAGGGAAAATCTTCCACCAAGATCTTCTATATATATGAAGCTCCTACTTGAAGAGGAGCTGTTGCTGCCCTGGAGAAGAAGAGAGCTGAAAGAAAGAAATAGAGTGTGCCTTAGCTTGCAAGAGAAAAATCTGAGAGAAGAAGAAAAGAAGAGAGGAGCATCCCAGCACTAGGTCCGACCCAGCCCAGTGCTATAAAGAAAAAGAAAGGAGTGAGCCTTGAGATTTGGAGAGAAAGTATCTTGCAGCTAGTCTAAGCTTGAAGAGAAGAGTTCAGATCTGACTTCAGATCTGTAGATACAGCTTCATGATATTTCTCTGAAGCTACATTTGTTTCTCCTTGTTTTGTTTGTGTTTTTCTTTTGCAACTCCCTATCTGTATTTTCAGTGTGTTGTGCTACTGAAGCAACAGTGTGACCGGTGCTTTGTGTAGAGACCGGAGGTGGCTTTGGCTGAGTTCAGCCGTGTGTGTCTTGGGACTTTGTTCCCGTGTTTTGCTGCACTTGCAGCATGTGTGTTTTATTTGTGTGCGTGGGGGGGGGGGGGGGTTCGTCCCCGTCAAGCTGTGTGTCAGCTGAAGCTATGAACCAGCGTGTGTATGTGTGTGGGGTTCATCCCCGTCAAGCTGTGTGTCAGTTGAAGCTATGAATCTGCGTGTGTGGGGGGGGGGGGGGGGTTCGTCCCCATCAAGCTATTAGTCAGTGCGAAGCCTCACTGGGTTTTGGTGAGGGGTGGACGTAGGTCTGTGGGTTTATAGACTGAACCACCTTAAAAATCCATGTGCATGTGGGTTGTGATTTGTGCGATTGCTCCTTATCCTCCATCCCCATTCGTAGGTTAATGTGTGTTTCAGATTTGTACATTTTTTATTTTGTCTGTGCAATGCACACACTGTCTCCAGTTGGCTCAGTTCCCATTCGGATTCAAATGCTCACATGCTGACCTGCACCAAGACAGTCATCGAACCTTAAACTTTCCAACGCTGTGATCACATATGCAGATTGGCATGAGCCATTCTTCACACGGAGTGCTGTGATCACTCTACCTTAAAGATCTATTTCATTTCAGCCCAGCTTAGGCTGTTGGGAACTTTAGTATTTGCATTGGGGGTTCGATTTAAGCTCAACATGAGCTATCTTATGACTTAGCAAAGTTCGGTCAGAACATTCTGGTGTCCCATCATTTTGTGTCACTTAAGTGATCAGATTAAGTTTTTAACTGGGCATACTTTTTAAAGGATCTATTCACCCCCCCTCTAGATCCGGTTGCACCAATAAAGGGACCCATCAAGACGTATACTCTCCCCCAAAATTCCAAGGGTGGTATTATACTTTCAAGAGGCGAGACATCTCCTCCTTTTCAGGATAGAGAATAATACTCCCCTCCAAAATAGGAGCCGAGTCATTCATGGTTCACTTAGCCATGAGTATGATAGTGAATCACCGACCACTCCACGGTAGTACTTGACTAGCGCTTCCAAGAGACAAGCATGCAAGTACCCTCCTTTTTAGGAGGGGGCTGAACACACCCCTCTAAAATTGGAGCCAGGTCATTCATGGTTCACCAACCATCGCCTCCTCTATAGGAGGACGACTGTGAACCACCGACCACTCTTGCAGTTGACCGACTCTGGTCCAACCTAGCCAATACCCTTAGAGATACGCAGGTTGTCCAACACATAAAAAAAACTTGTCATCTCCTAACCTAAGGGCTAAGGCCACGTTCCCTCACAGTCATCACCAAAGCACTCAAAGACTGGAACAAGATCAATCACACAGAACCAAAATGGAGGGAACACGAATAAGAAGTTTTATTATTATTTATAGAGGGGGAGAGAGTACAAGGGCCCTCAGTCATCACCCTCGGGGCCGTACAAGTCTTGGGTAAGGCTCAACACCCCTTTGATGGAATATAAGCAGTTGACCTTCCTCAGAACGACATGCCAGCCCTACAAATAACCCCTCTTGTAGTCCTCTAATACTCCCTCATTCTTGCTGCCCTCCACCTGAGACTTGCGGGTGTCGGGTAGCGCCTCCTTGCGGAAGCAAGGAGGCTTTAAAGACATCTCTCCCTTGCCCGAGGAGGAGTCAGAACCCTACTGCGACATCGCCCTGCCGACAACCAAGAGGAAGAACTGAAGACGTAGGAGAAGGCGTGATGTGCACAAGCGTTCCTCCTGGGTCTCATATTTATAGTAGGAACGGCCTCTCCAGAAGGTCACGGGAACCACATCCCTTAATTGACCACTTGAAAATGAGGCAAGAATCTCGAGAATCGCGTCGGTCATGGGCCACCACTTCCCAGGGAAACCCAATTGTCCCTCTCCTCCTCTAGAGAGACCTAGCGATGTAGGACTTCTTGAATTCTACTAAGAACATGTTGACAACAAGATCCTTGGCAAGCTAACTTATGGCAAAGATATGGGAGAAAAGATATGTCATATCTCATTCCAAGAAGGGGATGGAAATTACAAGAAGGGATGCCTTTTTGGACGTGCCCGAGTTGGGTACAAAGAAAAAAAAGAAGATAGAAGAAGCATTAAGCTGTAGGCGAGCTCCCCTCGGTGTCGGCTCCATCCTGATTGGCAGTAGGCTCCACAGGCACGGTATCGAATGGTTAAGGATTGTCTGGGAGGGTAATCAGGTCCCTGACCTCACCATGTGGTTCCTCGGACCGTTCGGCCTCCACAAGACCAGCCTCAAACACCTTCTGCCCTTCCTCTTTATCCTCATACAGAGTAGAGGGAGGCGTAAGCTCAAGAACTATGGCACCGATGGTCTAGATGACCACCTTCAGAGTTGAGGCCCAGCAATCCTTGAAATCAACCTCCTTGGCCATCCCATAGATGGAGAGCGCCTCATCGTACAGCTACTCCGTGTATGCGACTGACAACTGGAAGTGTTCTACTGCTTCTGCCACTGCGAACGATGCCTTGGCCTTGACCGCCTTGACATAAACTTTCAACATCATTGTTTTAGCCTTAGTCTCATCTACCCTCGCCTTCATCTGCTACTAAGAAGTCTCCGCCACCCAAAGCTACTCTCGAGCGGCGTCCTTCTCTCGGTCAGCGGCCTCCATGACTTGCCCCCGAGACTCCAGGATGGCCTAAAGAGCCTCCCGCTCATCCTCCAGCACTTGGACCTGCTTAGTCAAGTCCCCCTACTCTTTCCGCAATTGCATCCAGATCCTTCTTAGCTACTCGGAAGTAGGCATGCCACAAACCGAGGACTCAGCTCATGGACACCAGACTCTACGCCGCCATTTTTATGAAGGTGTCGGCACAGTCTGGAGAGAGGATAATCGACAGGTCCCTTGGCTCCCCTCAGCTCATGGACACCAGACTCTGCGCCACCATTTTTATGAAGGTTTCAACACAAATTGGAGAGAGGATAACCGACATGTCCCTTGGCTCCAAGGCCTTCTTCATCATATCATGTGCCATCACGAAGGACTCTCGACTCCTTCGGGTCTCCTTGGGAGGCAGCAGGTTGATGAAGGTCGATACCAGCGACACGTTGTCATCATAGGCCAGCAACAGAGCGGACGTAGACTAGGTTATTGGTTGGATAGAGGTTGTCGAGGCTGAAGCCGAAAGTGACACAATCGAAGGCGATGGTGACAGCGGAACCGATGGCCCCGAAAGCTCCGTTGTGGCGGGTGCCGAACTCTTCTTTTTCTTCTTCTTTTGACGACGATGTCGATCCAATGCCGCCACGGTCTCCATGTCCATGGCCTTGCGCTTACCCCCCGCCATGGCAAAAGACTCGCTCGACAGGCTGCAAGAGGTGCTCAGGGGGCTCAGGCCAACACTTGGAGTCACCTGAGGTCTCCGTCCCTGATAGGCTCGGGACAACGGTGGGCGCCGAAGGTGGCGGTGATGGCTTTCAGTGGCTAGAGGCCCCTTCTCTTGCCTCCACCTACAGAGGGTGATATGCAAGACGTGACAGAGTGAGCACGATAGCAGATGAGGGGCTACAAACGGTCATAGCCTCCACCTGAAGGACTGTAGAGGTCTCCATGCAGTCACACGATGATCGCAGTACAATCGTCTTGTACTCGAGCTTCGGTTCCACCCTCTCAGAGGTCAGAGGAGGTTCGGAGTCACCTACGAGCAACAATGATAATAGTTAAGCACATGTTCAAGGCATTTCACACTTATAATATTGGGCCCTACCAGGGGGCAATGGTGGGCTCAATTCCAATGACCTAAGGAAAATGGGAGTCAACTTCAGGTCGATGTCCGAGATTGGATGGTGGAGCATCGCCTTAATGGAGACTGCCTCCTCCTTGGTCAGTGGTGGGGCTTATCAAATAGGCAGATTTGGCTGATGGTGGTGAAGCCCCAATCGCTAGCATGTCTGTCGCCACCTACCTTCGTAAGGATTACAAAGCGCTCCTGCCAGTGCTTGACGCTCGAAACGGCGAGGAAGAAATGTAGATGGATTCTCTTATTCCACGCCAAAAATTAATAGGCTAGGGCATCGAAACTAGGATAGCATTAGACGTTGAAGAAATGACGGAAGAGCCAAATGGTGGGGGTAGCCAGCACTTGGTGGCAACTGTAAGCGAAAGCACAAAGAATTCGTCAAAAGTTGGGCGACAGTTGCCCCAGCTCCAAGCCATAGAAATGGAGGATGCTTTTGAAGAGGGGTGGAATAGGAAGGTGAAATCTGGCCTTGAAGGCCTCGACGGATACACAGATCCCCCCAGGGTAATAGACGCCCAGGTATTCGTCTACGGTGGTGAAGAAGATATCAACATCTACTGGGATATGGAAGGCCTCTCTAACACCGAAGATGACATGGTAAGAAATATTGAAATGGGGATGGGAAGGGCCAGGCTTAGCTCCTGAGGTGCTCGTGTCACCACTACGGTTGCCCTTCACATCGCCAGAAGATTCAAATTCCTAGGAAAGGATGATCTTTCTACGCGGAGGCATGGAATCAGGGAGAAGGAAGTAGAAGGGAACCTCACCAGATGTTAAGAAAGAAGCAAGAGGCAGCAAGCACCAATGCCAAAAGAGAAGGTAACAGTGGTGCCTCCCTAAACGTTTCCCGCCTCTCTTAAAGACTCCAGAAATCGGCATTATCTCCTCGCTCTAATACCTCTGATCGAGTGGACGGTCGAAAGCACAATCACCACTGCCAGTTCACTTGGCAGGAATGCCTAGTGCTGCAGTAAAGGCCGTCCCATTCCGCTTCTCCAGAAATAAAAGGATACTATCATAATAACAATGGCATCACTCTGCAGGAGTGGAAACCGCCTTGCGCTCCAAGGAAGGCGGTAGGTAGCACGATACCCCACGCCAAAGGTATAGGAAGGTTTGAGAAGGCTCAGCGGAGCATGCCCCCTCATCTGACCTCGTTCAATTCCTCTCGAGCATCGAGCACTCTCACTGCGCGAAAGTAAGGGGCTAGTAAGGAGGGAGAAAACCTCCAGGCCCAGTATGGCCCAGTAATGCCAGGCCCGGAGCGGCCCTGTATCGCCAGACCCAGAACAACCATCCCCAATTAGACAATTTAGAAACGTCGCTCGATTGAAACCCACTCAAGACTGGCCGCCCCGCGGGCTTGATCCCCATGCACATGCGTCCCAAACACCAAGAAACTTGCCGATGGGTGAACGTTAAGGCCAGAATGATATGGGGTTATTCCCAATGAGCACCGGGTCTCACCTATGCCGTCGAGATGCCTATCATGATGTCCTTCCTTAGAGAATGGACGAGTGGACAATAAATGATCTCCATGATCGAGTAACTCATTGCTCCACTAACCACATCCCCGCTAAATCAGGAAATGGATGACGCCAAAGTGAACCGTATAAATAAGGTTTTGAACGGACCTAGAAGGATAGATTACAACTCGCCTACTAACGCCCGTACAGACATACTCACGCCACTAGAGAGATATAGAGAGGTCACTACTATTTCCAGACTTCAAACCGCTTCTCCGAACACTCGGTGTTCTTCCGAGCA
This sequence comes from Amorphophallus konjac, assembly GCA_022559845.1. Taxonomy (NCBI): domain Eukaryota; kingdom Viridiplantae; phylum Streptophyta; class Magnoliopsida; order Alismatales; family Araceae; genus Amorphophallus; species Amorphophallus konjac. The sequence continues at coordinate 189,281,149 of CM040125.1, forward strand.
CTCTATGCCTCTCTCAAGCTCTCATCTCTCTCTCTCTCTCTACTCTTCTACAATCATCTGTTCACGTCTTGTTGAGTAGTGGATGGCGGATCTAGAGGGGAGGGGTGAATAGATCTGCCCCTTTTTTCGTAGAACACCCCTCTTAAAAGCTAGATAAAGAGAATCGCAGTGGAATATAACTAGCTTAACGAAGGACACAACGATTTGCTTAGCAAGATGAACAAGCAATATAGAAATTAAACCTAAGCATGCATCTAACACAAAGCAATTGCACAATCAAACCACAACACATGAGATTTTAAGGTGGTTCGGACTGAATCCCCAGTCCTACGTCCACCCCTCACCAAACCCGGTGAGGATTCACTAGTGTAGTACACCAAACCGCAGATCGGAAAGACCTCCGATTGCCTTCCTACTAACCACCGGTAGGGACGTCAACACCGTAGATCGAAGAACTTTCGATTGCCTTCCTACTAACCACCGGTAGGGACGAATCTCAGTTTCAATAGTTTGAACAAAATGAAAAGAGAATAAGATGAAAATGCTCAAACAAGATATGTAGATATGCTCAAAGAGAAAAGATCTTGTCTGAGATTGTTGGAGCTTGAATCTGATTCTTCAATCGATGTAGATCACCAACATAGACTTCTTTCTTCTTCACAAAGCTTTCTTCATGATCCAGCAACAATGGCTTCTTCTTCCTTGTGAGATGAGCTTCCTTGGATCCCCTTGAGTGGATGAAGAAGTTTATGAATGAAGATTTGATCACCCTTGAGAACCTTGATTGCTTCTAGCTTCCTTGGAGGTTGCTTACTTCAGATCTAAGCTTGAATCACCTTGGAATGGATGAAGAACTTCTGCACGGAGTACTGTTCACGGCTACAGTACCTCTTCTTCCAACCTCCTCTTTAGCCTCTCTTGTTCTCTCTTGATTCCTTGGATTCAATTTTTGGGTTTCTAATCCTCTTGTGTTGGTTTTATATCTTTTGAATGGTCCATATACACCCCCCCAGACTAGATCCACAATCCATGGGAGATTGGGTGACTTTAGGATTAAACAAATCCAAGAAGAGGGGCTACCCACGAGGTGGAAAACAAAGTCAAAAGTTGCTGCAACGGGGCTTCCGGTCGGCCGGACGTATGTGGCCGGTCGATCGGCTAAATCCAACCAGAAGCCATTTTGGTCCGGTCGACCGCCCCTATGGGACCGATCGACCGGTTCCTCTGCAATTCACCAAAACCAGAATTGTTTCTGGTCTGGTCGACCGGCCAAGCAGCACCAGTCGACTGGTGATTCTCTGCTACGCCCAAAACAGTTTGAAGTCTTCACCGGTCGACCGCCCCACTGAAGCCGGTTGACCGGAAATTCTCTGCTATGATTTAGGCTTCACGAAATGCATCCGAAACCCATTAAACCTGTTTGCAGTCCATTCCAGTCTATGGCATCAAACTCTTTAGACCTTTGGGCATGAAACCAAGTGTGCACGGCCCCGTGGCTATGTGAAGTGTCGACTCTTGCTTGTAGAAGGGATTTTCATCTTGAATTGGGCGCAATCCTTGGGCTTTCACTTTTACCATCTCCACTCCATTCTTTGGCTTATCTGTCATGAAAAATCATCAAGTATTTCAGTCATATGAGAGTGGGAAACATTAATGACTTATAGTGTTTAGCCATTATCAAAACCATGAATGTCAAATGACTCAAATGACCACAGGGGCACAACATTCTCCCCCTTTTTGAAGATGGCAACATTGTGAGTCATTATTTGGCAGTAATGTTTAGAATGGTAAATTTTATAACATGTGCAGTTAACAGGTGCAATATGCAGCTCAAGATACATGATGAGGATATACTATGCATGGATGATTTGTAACATATGAAGCAGCTTGATAATGTATGGATAATCAGAACATGTGAATGCTAATATGTATGCATGATCATAAAGAGATTTCTCCCAATATGTATGCATGATCACAAAGTGATTTCTCCCCCTTTGACACTCACAATCACAAAGGATATTCCCCCTCTAATAACTCACAAAATTCTCTCCCTTTGACAACAGCAAAAAGGAGGGGTAAGGTAGAGTCGTTGACAAAAGTCTTAGTGATCAGAGCTAAATAAGAGTGAAGAGCAAGCCATTATATGCAAACTGGAAACATGCCGTGAGCAATATACATGGTTCAAAGCTAATGAGATCCGAGATCATCAACAGAGTTTGAAAAGCAGCTACATCCATATTTTAATAGAAATGAACCAGAAGTGCATATCATGGCAGTGTGTAACCGTCCTTTGTCTTATACATCCATATTCAATAACTTCATCGGAAATAGCACAAACTAGTATTGAGATTAAACAAGCATGACTATAGCATGGAATGTGATGATTGCAGCATTGTTTTTCATGAACTTTTGCATTTGTAGGCACATGACTCATATGTTACGAGCAATCGAGTCTAGTACATGCCTCTTATCCATAAGAATACACGTTATTTAGACGCCAGTATTCCTAGGTATTCGGTAAGACTGACTATTATGCTTCAGATTGAACAGAGATAGCAATGTCACCTCATGACATATCTAACCTCATTTCTTTGATGAGGAGATATATATCTCAGCAATTATGACATTGCTCTGTCTAGAGTCTAATTTAATTAAGACAGAGATAACAGGGGCACATCATGACATATCATTCGTCACTTGTTTTGAAGATGTGACATATTTCTCCGTGTAACAATATCATTGCTCTGTCAAATTGATTTTCAGGAATTCCAGCTCATCAAGGTGTTTAACAACAATACTAAGATTTAGCATCTTCAACCAACGTTGCAATGACATTTGAATTTTTAGATTTCAGGATAGTCATTCAAGGCACAACATACAATCTCTAGTTAAAGTCTATTAACACCACAGAACATAAATGATTTCAAAAAAATATCAGAACTTCAAGGAAATTATTAAATCTAAACCATTTTCATTGGATAGACAATCATCAGTTCATATAATAGAAAGCTCTTACGCCATTGTTCCGTCTGTCTCATGATCACATATTCAAATTGGAAGCCATTGAAGTTCAGATTGCAAGAGAGTAAGAAAAGCAGTAAGACTCCCCCAAAGGATATGCAGTGAATGCATTCAAGGAGTTATGTTTGCAAGCAAGTGGAATGACAAATGAGGTTGACCTAGTCACTCATGAAGTTGGTAGAAATGAAATGCATGACTTGCCCAATGGTTGTACACTTATAAATGGTAACTAAATGCAGATGAAACATATGCATGAATGCTTCAAAGAGACAACTCCCCCTTACTATATGGCCTATATGTGACAGTGATGCATGGTACTTGGCGGAGGTGAAACCTCACGCATGTTGAGTGCTTTTCGACAAGCATAGCCTGCCTTGCCATACATCAATATTTAATATACCATAGCCATGCAAGAATGATGCTACACAAACTATGCAATGCATTGTGAACATGAATTCAACTGTTTTATGCAACTACATGCAATGCCACACCATATGCAAAATGACATAATTACATATAAACAATGCATGGAAATCAATCTCCAAAAACACATAACCAAGCTGAAGAAAATCATCATTTCAATTTTTATTAGTCTGAGGTATGTAAAGACCAAGCTCCCTTATGAGTGTTGTAAACCTGTCATTACACAAAGGCTTGGTGAAAATGTCAGCAATTTGATTGAGTGTATCAACAAAATACAGTTCAAAGTTTTTCTTAAAGACCTCATCTCAAATGAAGTGATGCATAATCTCAATATGCTTGGTCCTAGAGTGCTGGACTGGATTTTTTACAAGGTTAATAGCACTTGTGTTATCACACATAATCGGGACACAACCAAGATCCACTAAGTAGTCTTGGAGTTGGTGTTTAATCTACAACACTTGGGTGCCACAGCTCCCCGTAGTAACATATTCTGCTTCTGCAGTTGAGAGGGCAACCGAGTGTTATTTCTTGGAAGCCCAAGAAACTAAACACTCTCCTAGAAATTGACAGTAGTCACTAGTACTCTTGCGATCTAGCTTGCATCCAGCGTAATCCGCATCAGAATATGAAACAAGAGATAAATCACATGATGACGGATACCACAATCTCAAATCTTGAGTTCCGACAAGATATCTAAGGATACGTTTGACGGCAGTCAAGTGGGATTCTCTAGGACTAGCTTGAAATCTAGCACAGAGGTAAACACTAAACTGGATATCTGGTCGGGATGCAGTCAAATAAAGCAAAGAGCCGATCATACCTCTATAGATTTTAGCATCCACTAATTTACCATTTTCATCTGAATCTAGTGATGTTGTGGTGCTCATAGGAGTTGCAATTATTTTGCAGCTTATCATGTCGAATCTTTTCAGCAGCTCCTTGATGTATTTGGCTTAACTTATGAAGCACCCATATTTTCCTTGGTTGACCTGCAAACCGAGAAAAAATTAGAGTTCTCCCATTAGGCTCATCTCGAATTCGCTACTCATGAGGTTAGCAAATTCCTCACACATTTTAGATTTAGTAGAACCAAACACAATATCATCAACATAAATTTGAACAATCAAGATGCTCTTACCTTGCTTCTTGGTAAAAAGTGTTTGGTCTACCTTACCTCGTGTGTACCCTTTGTCAATGAGGAATGAGCTTAGTCTCTCGTACCAAGCTCTTGGTGCTTGCTTCAAGCCATAAACTGTCATATCTAGCTTGTATACAAAATCTGCATGGTTAGAGTTCTCAAAGCCAGGGGGCTGCTCAACATAGACTTCTTCTGTAAGACCCTAGAATTTTTATAAATTAATTTAGGAATATTTAATTATTTTTTAGAATTTATAAAGGCCTAAATAAATTAATAAATAGAATATTGGATCAATAAGTCATTATAAGGCCCAATTATGTTAAATAATTAACCTAACCTATTTAAAGATAATCCAAAAGGTTAATGGACCAAGTCCATCAAGTTTGGCCCATATTCTAGAAGGGTAATTAGCTTATTCACGTATTTTAAGGATAAATACTATTTATATAAGATAATTATGTGGATAAACGAATAAAAGAGTTTTATGAAATTGAAACTCTATACACGTTGAATGTAACGGTCTATTGGGCGACCGCCATAGCCCTATAATGCGTCAGGCTGGATGCGTTACACTCGGTTAGTTCCGTGAAAAGAAGAACGAGTAAAAAGATTAGAACTTTGTGATCTTGTCTACAAGAGATCGACTTGGGAGAACTTATAACATTACTAAGGACTCTTAGGGATTAGGTTCTGAAAAATTAAGGACTCTAGAATCGATCTAATCTTCAAAACCCTATAAGTAGGACCTAGTTCTGAACTGAGCGACCCTTACTTTTGACTCGTGAAGAATCAAGGTAAGGAGTCATAATTTTGGGTAAGTTCCTTACGACTTTTTATTTATAATACATTAGACTAATAGCACTCCAAATTTCGTGCTAGGAGATCAAGCCACCAAGGAGATAGAAGCTTCCAAAGTTGCTGATTCAACCTTAGCAACCCAGGAATCTGAACACAAGTTCCCTGAAGATCAAGAGATTAGGACGTCTAAACGAAGTAATTAGAGTTCAATCCTTTAGAACTTTTTGTTCCCAATAGTTTCATCTTCTTACCCTCAAAATTTCACATCCTTAGGTCAAGAGGCTGAGGAAATAGAGCAGATTAAAGTTGATGATTTATCACAAGAAGTACAAGGGACTAAGGGTAGCACCTTGCATCAAATTCGAAGTTTAAAGGTTTTAGAAGAGGTAGGATATCTCATGATTGACAAAAATAACTTGTTAGGAATAAAAGCCCTCTGGTTGTGCTTGATCTCATGCATTCTAAACTAAGAATTTCATGATCTAATAGTTATATACATTCATGCATCTCTTAGCCCTAAATGGAAATTAAAAGATATTATCATGTCTATTCACTAAACCCATGCATATAGTTGGCCTATACTTCGTTATTATGATTAGGACAGTAGTAGTATTTTGATTTCCAGGCATGTTATGTTTTCATAAACCTTTACTTAGTTTACTGCCAGCAGATTCTCTGACGCACCAACGTAAGACCGTCACATGAATGTAACGGCCTTACGATAGACCGTCACACCCTGTTGTGTTTTATTGTTCTATTGTCTCTGACGCACCCTGGCAGGAGCATTACGCCACTATAACGGCCCCTCGATAAACCGTCACAAGCACTGTAACGCGCCTATCCTAGACCGTCAGACCCCTGTCTTCTACCAGCCCAAGGCAGAATAATAACCAACAGTTTACTAAAATAAGCTAGATAGCTAAGATGGACCTGTTATCATGACTTCAAGTTTAGTTACTGATTCATAATCAAATTGCATGATTAATGTGTCTTATGTTATTTTAAGATATGCTACTTTCATTGGCTAAAATTCTATAGTTTTGTATTCTAAATCATGATTTTCCAAGGTTATATTGACGGAGTTTTTTTTTGGTTTCACATTGTTACACATTCTTCCTTATCTATAGAATCATTTCTTTAAGTATATGGCGCATATTCCGGTATGTTGTCCATTAGTTCACATTGCACTATAGGAACATTATTCTTGGATATGAGGACCTCTCTATTAGATATTCCTTCCAATGGACTAGGAAATCTTGTTGCAAGGCCTCCGTAATTCTCCGCGAGCCTGGGGTTCCCACTAGGACGCCGAGTTGGTTGTACCATTAAAGCCCATTGATTAGATTACACTATCGATGTTTTTGGTTATCAGTAATGTAACGGCTCTATGTTGGACCGTCAGGCACAAGTAACGGCCCAATATACAACCGTCACAGTTAACTAAGTCCAATTACTGTTTCTGGATTTAGTCGTTCTAACGCATCAACTCTAGACCGTCACATCATGTAACGGCCCAGTACACGACCGTCACACTGCTTGAGTATTTTAACCCAAGGTAGACCAAGGGTTGATATTCCAAGGTTTCTAGATGGACTATTGATGATCTAGAACTTATCATATTGATCAAGAAACCTAAAATAAAGAATGGAAAATAAAGAATGTACCGTTATGCTGTCGATTTATTTCCATAAGCATAACCTTGCTTAAGTCATTCATGATTTCTCATGATTCTTATTAAAGCATTCATTCATTGAATTATTGTTATCATGAGCTTATTGAACTTATTACATTCTTGGCCATACTTTATTGTTACATGTGTAGAAAAAGCTTGATTTATACTTGAAGATGCGATCGAGCACTGATTGTGTTCAAGGGCTCTATGCTAGTCCCCTCGGCTGATTGTCGGAAACATACTATTATAAACCATGGGGTATGATGCTACTAGCGTCGCATTACGCTGGGAGTACTTTCTCTATAAATAAGTGAAAATCCACAATACGGCATGACATGACATTCTTGTACATGACTTTCTTGCTTGATATTCCATAAAAATTCACGAAGTACTTGCTCATCAGCAAAAGGTACTAGAGTGATGATTATGTGGCTTGCTAGTGTTGGGTCCCGTGAGGTGTAAATGGATCTAGAAGGGGGGGTTGAATAGATCCTATCAGAAACTTTGGCCTATTTAAAACTCTTAGCTAGCGGAAGCTTAAACCACTCTTATTAAGTGAATGAATCACTTAGGCACGATGCACAGCGGAATTAAGTAGAGTGGCTCAAATGAAAAGACTTGAATTACAAGCTATGAAACATCCACGCTTCTTTAAGTGAATTACAAAGCATAACACATAGATGGACATGCAATAGCTTGCAACAACCGTGCGTGTGTGTGTATGCTATGTTGATCACTCAAAGTGCATATGTGTGTGAGCAATATAACCAAGTGTGGAAGCACACGAACCTGCGAATGGGGTTAGAAGATATAGAGCAATCACACAAAATAAACAACCCACAACACAGGGATTTTAAGGTGGTTCAGTTGCAACCCCGCAACCTACGTCCACCCCTCACCAAAACCCGGTGAGGCTTCCTTGCTGACTCACAGCTTGACCCGGGGACACGCCCCAAACCACAGAATAGAGAAAACCCTCTTCCTGTCTTCCTACACACAAAGCCGGCAGGGACGGCTACACCGCAGATCGGAGAACTCCCGATTGCCTTCCTACTAACCACCTGGTAGGGACGTCAACCGCAAATTGGAACACCCTCCAATTGCCTTCCTACTAACCACCTGGTAGGGATGAATCACAACTTCAATGTTTAACAATATTGAAATTAAAACAGATGTGAAGGAATTCAAACAAGAGATTGAGTAAGAAGGAATTGGCCCTTGTATCGATATGCTTTGTTGATCAGCAGCAGGGATCTCTTCTTCTTGCAAATCAATCTTCTTGTAATCACCCTTGAATGGATGATTGTTCTTCACGGAGTACTGTTCATGTGAACAGTAACTGTTCTTCCAATCCTCCTCTTTTGATCTTCCTTTTGATCTCTTTGAATGGATGAAGAAGTGAATAGATGCTACCTTGATCCTTGCTTCCTTCTTCACAGATCTTGGAATATGATCTCTTTGATATGAGCTTGAGTACCTTGGATTGGATGAAGATGTTCTTCACGGAGTACTGTTCATGTGAACAGTAACTCGAACTCCTCTTGCTTTGAACACCCCTTTGAAGCCTCCTTTGATCTTCCCTCTTAGCCTTACTTGCTTCTACTCTTTCTTGGAGGTTGCTGGATTGAGATATATGCTTGAATCACCTTGAGTTGATGGAGAGGATATTGGATGTAGCTTTGATCTTCTCTTGATCCTCTTGAGTTGATGAAGCGGTTTATGGATGCAGCTTTGATCACCTTTGAGAGCCTTGAATGCTTCTTGCTTCCTTGGAGATTGAGATAGCTTCAGATCTAAGCTTGAATCTCTTGGAAGGATGAAGATGTTCTGCTCGAAACACTGTTCACGGAGGTGCTACAGTGCTCTCGAAATGGCCTCCCTTGATTCACTTCATCAACTCCATCAACTAGGGTTTCTAACCCTCTTGTAATGGTTTTATAGACTTTGAATGGTCTATAAACAAGCCCCAGACCAGATCCACAAATCATGGGAAGTTAGGTGAGGTTTGATTAAGCAAAACCATGGAAAGGGGCTGGCCACGAGGTGGATTTCGAAGTCAAATAAGGTTGGCTCGGGGCTGGCGGTCGACCTAAGGTTCCTGGCGGTCGACCGCCACTGTAAAATGCTGTAGACGAATGGCCCCTGGGAATTCCGGTCGACCGCCACTAGCTGGCGGTCGACCGCCAGCTGCCAGAACTGCAGCTGGACGGTCTCTGGCTGGGGCGGTCGACCGCCAGCTGGGCAGACCCCCAGTTCAGCCGGGTCAGTCCATTAACATGTTTAGCTCCGTTGCTTGACTCCTTTAGCAGCCCATTCATGTCTATAGCATCAACCTTGACTGTCTTGTAGATTTGATTATAGAGTATTCAATCAAATTTTTGTTCCGGGGGCTCCGCCCCCGGAAACCCCCGCAAGGGGCGCTGCCCCCTTGACCCCCGCGACCTGACCGCGCAGGTCGATCCGCGTGCGAGGGCGCAACATTGAGCTTTCATATTTGCATTGAGCTTTCACATTTGCATTGAGCTTTGACATTTGCATTGAGCTTTCACATTTGCATTGAGCTTTGACATTTGCATTGAGCTTTCACGTTTGCATTGAGCTTTCACATTTGCATTGAGCTTTCACATTTGCCAATTCCACTTCATTCCTTGGATTATCTTGTAGCATGCTTATGTGTGATGCTATTCAGCTTGATTTCTGTGCTTGAAACATGCTATATTTTCATGCATCCAATATTGTCATATGTCTTGACATCTGTCAATTCAGTTGTCTAGATTGGTGTGCCATTCTTGAGCTTTGTCTAGATTGGTGTGCCATTCTTGAGCTTTTACACTGGAAGTATAATGACCTGAAATGTATGAATATTAACATTATCAAAGGCAGGTATAGTTCATTAATGACTAAAGAGGAAGACATCATCAAAACCAACTAAAGAGGCAGACATCATCAAAACCATAAAATGTTTTAATCATGTTGCACACATGTTCAACATTCTCCCCCTTTTTGATGATGGCAACTATGAGTCATTCTGAACTATGAGTCAAAACAAAATGCACATGACAAGTATGAGTCACTCACATGGTTCTCACCCACATGACACACAGAGTGCATTCTGATTAATGACTCACATAATCTTACCACATTCTTTGATTAATGACTCACATTAACACTTCTCCCCTTTGACAACATCAAAAGATCCAGACAAGAGAACGAGGGACTCACATTGATGGCGCACACAAAATGACTTACATGATTCTGTGTATCTCCTTGTGACATCATTACAAGCAACCATAATGTGGAGAAACATTGCATTGCAGGCAACATTTCAGAAGATGATGTGGAAATACATGCCAATGGTTGTACACTTATTATGATTGACAAAATAACCAAAGAGAACAACCAATTGTGGAAAGCCAATTATAGGACTGATACCAATGAATGATATAGATGTATCGAACATGGTGGTGTTCCGTGGCTTGGCAAAGACAATGTAGCCAAAGATCAAGTTTTTTTTTTTGATTTCAAAATTTGCAGATTTTTAGTGGTTTTCCAATATTCAGATTTTGTTTGGATTTTCTATGCAATGCATGGAAATGATCAAATTATGATGCAAGCTACAATTGTATGAAGTCAAGACATGCATGCCACCCTAATGCATGAAAACATGATGCCAATGATGCTAGAACTTATGCCACATGCCAATGAATGAGAAAGCAATGTGATATCACTGGACAGAGGACACAAATGATTTTGGATGTGACTTGAAAAATACAACAAGATCACTTGTTGGATTATAGCACTTGTGGAGTATGGTGATGTGATCATGGCAGCCTGAATGATTTATGTAGATGTGACAGATGAAGGCAAACAATAAGGAGCAACAAGATATGACTTCTCAAGAACGAATGGAGGTTCTTTAATCTGAAACCGAGTTCATAAATCAGAGTTATGGATATTTCAGAATTTTCAGTTATAGAACCCAAATGAACTAGCTCTGACGTTCAGATTGGTTTAATGCTAATGAGTTCTGGCCTACTCAGTAGAATCACATGAAGACATTTGTATGCAAGTTTAATAGTAGTGAACCAGAAATTCATGTCAAAACCAGATTAACCTTCTCTTATCTTACTCATTCAGTTTCATCGGTTCCCTTGAGAGTGACCACAATAAGTATTGAGGCTAAACACTTAGATGACTTAGATTTGATTCATGAGTGCTACACATTCAGATTTTTCTTTTTGAAATCATTTGAAAGATGATTGTCATCATTTTACGAGCAGTCAAGTGTAGCAATCACCTTTTGACGTGAGTGTGCACGTTTACCAGACGCAAGCACCCCCAGTTACTCAGTGTAGCTCACGATTTTGCTTCACTTAGAACAGAGATGGCATAGTCACCTCATGACATATCGAACCTAATTTCCTTTGATGAGGAGATATATTTCTCAGCAATAGTGCCATTGCTCTGCCTTGAGCTTACTTTAAGTATAGCCACTTTTTGAAATATACAGATTCAACAAATGTTTAAAAATAATACTTAGCTGAAGTTTCTCAATCAAGGATGTCTTAAAAAAAAAACTTTCAGATTCAAGACGGCATAACAATTCAAAACATGAGTAACTAGTTTAAGTCTATTAAGCCCGACAACAAATATTTTCAAGACCATTAAACTTCAAGACTCAAAAATCATTAATGTTAAACCAAAATCATTCATGTTCAAGGCAATCACAAGACTCTATAAAAGAAAATTCTTCTTGAAGATTTACTCTGATAAACTACCTCAATAAAAGATAGGGAATCCTCCAAGAAGTTCAAGGCACTTTGAATCCAAGTTGAACCACAAAAGAATTAAGCAATATGATGCAATGGTTTGATATAGAAAGAGAGTGTTACATATGAGTGGAAACTTGAGAATTAAAGGCAAACACTCCCCCTGAGGTTATGCACTGAGCTCAGACTGGAATGTAAGAGATAAAGTTATCAGGTGGATAAAGCTGTGGGGTCGACCTGTCAAAAGAATGAGGTCGACCGGCAGAATTTTTACTGGATTTTCATTATGAACAAGCTCCCCCTGAGAAGATGCATTCTATGCCATGATGTCAATAGAATGAAGATGAAGAATATGCATGAATGATATGACCCGACTCATGGTTATACACTTATTAAATGCAACATAATGAATATGAAACATATGCACGAATGCCTTAAGAAGACAACTCCCCCTAGCTATATGGCCTATATGCGACAGTGACGCATGGTACTTGGCGGAGGTGAAACCTCACGCATATTGAGTGCTTCAAGGCAAGCATAACCTGCCCTTCCATACATCAACATTTAATATACCATGGTCATGCACGAATGATATGATGTAAAGTGATTCAAGCTAGGTTGATGTTGACTCCCCCTGAATACATGCAAGGGTTGGCAATGAACTATGCATCCTAAGAGTTATATGAATGCACAACGCAATGAAGACGCTGCAAAATGATTGTGTATTAAGATATGTGTGATTACAAGATGATGCAAACACAAATCATTCACAATTGATTTTGAACTGAATGCAATATGATGATGATGATGCCAATAGACTCCCCCTTTGAGCAGTGCTAACATGAATAATGAGTTGAAAATGCAGCCATGGTACGCATCATCAAAACCAAAGTCCAAGAATTACAAGTGGCTGATATCAGGTAGCAAACAACTCATCATCACATCAACTTCATCAGCATAACAAGTTTTTCATGAGTTAAATAGCTGAAATCAAGTATGGTGTGAGCAAATTATCTAGCTCAAAAGTTCATCTCACACCATGGGGGTTTTGCATTTCAAAGAGCAATTCAATTTGCAGAATTTAATGACATTTGGCAGACTTATGATGCACTATCTACATGTTAGGACTAAACATGCAAGATGATTGAAATTAAAAGGTTTATGTACATACCTGTGCCTTGAGCTTTTATTTACCTGACCATTCATTTGTTCAGCTCCAAGGCATCCTGCACCCAAAATTCTTATTTGGAATTTTTAGGTACCCAAGCTTGCTTGGGTCCTTGTGGGTTAGCAACAGGTTTAGCATCTTGACTCATCTTTTTCAAGGCAATCAAATCATCTTCTCTCATTATATGGCAACCATACATCTCATGCCCATTTTTACCACAGTAGAAACAACGCACAAAAGATTGATTATCCTTTTTATGTTCATGTGCATGTGCATGTGGACTATACTTTTGTGGGCGAGCATGATTCTTACCCTTCATGGTATGAGGGTGATGCTTTCCCTTCAAGTGCCAGCACTCTTGAACAGTATGGCCAGACTTATCACAATGAGAGCAGCAAAGAGAAGCATTTCTTTTGAAGGCCATGGGGAGTGTCGACCTGTTTGGATAGGAATGTCGACACTTCTGATTCTCCATGTGATTTTGTACAGAATTCTGTTGAGCAAGCCCTCTGCCAATGTTGACATGTTTCTTTCCTTGCTCTTTCACTTGATCTCCTGCTCTAAGCTCATAATTTCTCAAGATAAAACAATCATGCACAATGTGACCATGTTTACCACAATAATAACAATTGACATTCATTTTGTGGAAGGCATGGTATTTAGCATTGGACATGTTATGGTGCATGTTTGGATGAGCATGCTGAGTTTTACTTTTCTTTCGAGCAATATGCCCTTGTTAGTGGCCACAGGAAGTGGTGGCTTCCGGTGAGCTAGAATCTTGGATTTGGGCAAACATTGACAGGAAATCATTCAAACCTTGAATTTCATTTTCAAGTGAGGAAATGTGCTGTTTAGATTCAACAAGGCCCTCTTCGCATGCTGCCAATTGCTCATTGAGCATGGCATTTACTGCTTTAAGATTTTGATTTTGTTGTTCTAAAGCATGCAAAGTTTCAGAGTGATCTTCAATAACAAATTTGCCTTTTTCATGTGCAGCCAGTTTTTCATGCAATTCTTCTTCAACTTCTTCATGTTCAATTTTCTTTTCCAACAACTCTCTATTCTCTTCTTTTAGAGAATCAATCAGTTTTTGTTGCCATTCAAGATCATCAGAGATTGCCTTAGGTTGGTTTTGAAGTTTTATTACAATTTCTTCCAACCTAGTGATTTCATCATGAAGATTTTCATTTTCATCTCTTAGACATGCAATGCTTTGTTTATGTGTGTCTAGATCAAAAGAGAGCTCTTCAAACGCAGAACACTTTTTACAAATCAAGCTTTCATGTTGGTTATTTTTCTTGAGATCCTTTTTCAACTTTTTATTTTCTGACATTGCCTTTTTGTATTGTGTAAACAACTCATCATAGGATTCCATAAGTTCTTCAAAAGTGAATTCCTCAGAATCAGAATTTACCTTCGATGAGGATGGTTTGCTTGACTCTTCTGCACGGTCGGCCATGAAGCATTCTTGTTCTTGTTCTTTTCCTTCATGGATTTTCACCAACTTGTCCAATACTTGCTTGGCTGTGCTGCAAGAAGACACAAGATGAGTTAGTCTTAGATCAACTGCAGCTGTAATTAAGTTATATGCAAGACGATTATCATTGTGTTTGGTCTCATGTTCGGCTAACCAATCAATTGAATTTGATGGAAGCTCATGAGGACCATTGTATATAAGAGTCCACAATTGTGGATCTATGGAGCTAACATAAATGAACATTCTTCCAACCCATGTAGAAAAATCTGAACCATCATAAATGGGTGGAGAAGCCATCGAAGCAAGTGTAGCATGTGAATCCATTTAAGTGACAAACACCGGGATCTTTCCCTGCAGATCGTTGGATCTAGGAATGACAAAGCTTAGCTCTGATACCACTTGTTGGGTCCCGTGAGGTGTAAATGGATCTAGAAGGGGGGGTTGAATAGATCCTATCAGAAACTTTGGACTATTTAAAACTCTTAGCTAGCGGAAGCTTAAACCACTCTTATTAAGTGAATGAATCACTTAGGCACGATGCACAGCGGAATTAAGTAGAGTGGCTCAAATGAAAAGACTTGAATTACAAGCTATGAAACATCCACGCTTCTTTAAGTGAATTACAAAGCATAACACATAGATGGACATGCAATAGCTTGCAACAACCGTGCGTGTGTGTATATGCTATGTTGATCACTCAAAGTGCATATGTGTGTGAGCAATATAACCAAGTGTGGAAGCACACGAACCTGCGAATGGGGTTAGAAGATATAGAGCAATCACACAAAATAAACAACCCACAACACAGGGATTTTAAGGTGGTTCAGTTGCAACCCCGCAACCTACGTCCACCCCTCACCAAAACCCGGTGAGGCTTCCTTGCTGACTCACAGCTTGACCCGGGGACACGCCCCAAACCACAGAATAGAGAAAACCCTCTTCCTGTCTTCCTACACACAAAGCCGGCAGGGACGACTACACCGCAGATCGGAGAACTCCCGATTGCCTTCCTACTAACCACCTGGTAGGGACGTCAACCGCAAATTGGAACACCCTCCAATTGCCTTCCTACTAACCACCTGGTAGGGATGAATCACAACTTCAATGTTTAACAATATTGAAATTAAAACAGATGTGAAGGAATTCAAACAAGAGATTGAGTAAGAAGGAATTGGCCCTTGTATCGATATGCTTTGTTGATCAGCAGCAGGGATCTCTTCTTCTTGCAAATCAATCTTCTTGTAATCACCCTTGAATGGATGATTGTTCTTCACGGAGTACTGTTCATGTGAACAGTAACTGTTCTTCCAATCCTCCTCTTTTGATCTTCCTTTTGATCTCTTTGAATGGATGAAGAAGTGAATAGATGCTACATTGATCCTTGCTTCCTTCTTCACAGATCTTGGAATATGATCTCTTTGATATGAGCTTGAGTACCTTGGATTAGATGAAGATGTTCTTCACGGAGTACTGTTCATGTGAACAGTAACTCGAACTCCTCTTGCTTTGAACACCCCTTTGAAGCCTCCTTTGATCTTCCCTCTTAGCCTTACTTGCTTCTACTCTTTCTTGGAGGTTGCTGGATTGAGATATATGCTTGAATCACCTTGAGTTGATGGAGAGGATATTGGATGTAGCTTTGATCTTCTCTTGATCCTCTTGAGTTGATGAAGCGGTTTATGGATGCAGCTTTGATCACCTTTGAGAGCCTTGAATGCTTCTTGCTTCCTTGGAGATTGAGATAGCTTCAGATCTAAGCTTGAATCTCTTGGAAGGATGAAGATGTTCTGCTCAAAACACTGTTCACGAAGGTGCTACAGTGCTCTCGAAATGGCCTCCCTTGATTCACTTCATCAACTCCATCAACTAGGGTTTCTAACCCTCTTGTAATGGTTTTATAGACTTTGAATGGTCTATAAACAAGCCCCAGACCAGATCCACAAATCATGGGAAGTTAGGTGAGGTTTGATTAAACAAAACCATGGAAAGGGGCTGGCCACGAGGTGGATTTCGAAGTCAAATAAGGTTGGCTCGGGGCTGGCGGTCGACCTAAGGTTCCTGGCGGTCGACCGCCACTGTAAAATGCTGTAGACGAATGGCCCCTGGGAATTCCGATCGACCGCCACTGGCTGGCGGTCGACCGCCAGCTGCCAGAACTGCAGCTGGACGGTCTCTGGCTGGGGCGGTCGACCGCCAGCTGGGCAGACCCCCAGTTCAGCCGGGTCAGTCCATTAACATGTTTAGCTCCGTTGCTTGACTCCTTTAGCAGCCCATTCATGTCTATAGCATCAACCTTGACTGTCTTGTAGATTTGATTATAGAGTATTCAATCAAATTTTTGTTCCGGGGGCTCCGCCCCCGGAAACCCCCGCAAGGGGCGCTGCCCCCTTGACCCCCGCGACCTGACCGCGCAGGTCGATCCGCGTGCGAGGGCGCAACATTGAGCTTTCATATTTGCATTGAGCTTTCACATTTGCATTGAGCTTTGACATTTGCATTGAGCTTTCACATTTGCATTGAGCTTTGACATTTGCATTGAGCTTTCACGTTTGCATTGAGCTTTCACATTTGCCAATTCCACTTCATTCCTTGGATTATCTTGTAGCATGCTTATGTGTGATGCTATTCAGCTTGATTTCTGTGCTTGAAACATGCTATATTTTCGTGCATCCAATATTGTCATATGTCTTGACATCTGTCAATTCAGTTGTCTAGATTGGTGTGCCATTCTTGAGCTTTGTCTAGATTGGTGTGCCATTCTTGAGCTTTTACACTGGAAGTATAATGACCTGAAATGTATGAATATTAACATTATCAAAGGCAGGTATAGTTCATTAATGACTAAAGAGGAAGACATCATCAAAACCAACTAAAGAGGCAGACATCATCAAAACCATAAAATGTTTTAATCATGTTGCACACATGTTCAACAGCTAGTACATTCTCGATACATTCTTGTTCATGAAAGGCCAATATCATGTTCTTGTTACATTCTTGCTAGTTCGTACTTGCTCTCATTCTAACTTACTTGATCGTCTTGTTACTTTGGTTTAATCGCGTGATTGATCGCATTCGCATGATTTTTACCTTATTCTTTAGAGCTAAATTGTTAATTACTTTAATAGTGTCTTCATGTTGATGCGAAGATACCTACTAGGCAAGTGTGCTTATTACCTATTTCCAATCTTTTTAGGAGATGGAAGTGATTCGAATTCGGATTCGGGTTATACAAGTAGCGGGTCCGAGAGCGAATGAAAGTATTGTCAAGATGAGAGTGAAGACTTAGGAAGTCTAAATTGTTTAGATTAAGTTTATGTAATTTTCCTATTTCTTGAGTCTAGTACATAATGGAAATTGAATTAGTGGTTGTACTTGAGTTAGTAATGAAATAAAGTTGAAGTTTGAATATATATATATATATATATTGTGCAATTACATTTGTGTGTGTGATTGTATTGCGCTCTGGTCGTTCTTGCTTGCAAGAGGCTTACCATGCCGGCTATCCGCGCTCCCCGAGTTAGTCTTCCGCTGTAATAAAGGCTCGGGGCGTGACAGTGAAGTTGGTATCAGAGCCTAAGTCTCAAGACTTAGGAAGAAGAGTCATGTCATAGGAAAAGTCCAAGGTTTAAGGACCCCTACCTATGAACTAAGAAGAAATTTACATACCCATGTGAGAATTGGGTAGAGCCCGGGATAAGATAATTAATTAGCTTTAAGATTGATTTTTTTTCATTCCAATTTCATTAGAAATAACAAGTTGTTATTTTCTCTCAGGCTATGCATCGATTACCGGCGACTGAATCAGCTTACAATTAAAAATAAGTATCCATTACCGCGTATTGATGAGCTCTTCGATCAGCTTTCAGGAGCAGAATATTTCTCTAAGATAGACCTCAGATCAGGTTATCATCAGCTTAGAATTAAAGAAGAGGACATTTATAAATCGGCTTTTCGAAGTCGTTATGGCCACTATGAATTCGTGGTGATGCTGTTTGAGTTAACTAATGCCCCAGCAGCATTCATGCAACTTATGAACAATGTTTTCCAGTCATATCTGGACCAGTTCATCGTCGTCTTCATTGATGATATCTTGATATATTCTAAGACAAAAGAGGAACATGAACAACATTTGAAAATAGCTTTACAAACACTTAGAGAACACAAGCTTTATGCCAAACTCAATAAGTGTGAATTCTGGCTCGAGGAAGTCTCATTCCTAGGCCACATTATTTCAAAAGAAGATATTGCTGTGGATCCTTCTAAGGTAGAAGCTGTCAGAACTTGGAGCCGGGCAACGACTGTATCAGAAGTAAGAAGCTTTCTGGGTCTAGCTGGTTATTATAGAAAATTCATTAAGAACTTCACAAAGATAGCAGTTCATTTAACTAGACTCACAAGAAAAGAAAATCATTTTGTCTGGTCAGAGGAATGTGAGAAGAGTTTCTAAACTCTTAAGAATCATCTTACCACAGCTCCTATTCTATCACTACCGATGGAAGGTGGTGGATTCGAAGTCTATACGGATACGTCTGGCATTGGCTTAGGATGCGTTCTCATGCAGAATGGAAAAGTAATCTGTTATTCTTCAAGACAATTGAAATGTCACGAGGAAAACTATCCCGTACATGATTTGGAATTGACAGCGGTTATTTTTTCCTTAAAAATTTGGTGTCATTATGTTTATGGAGAAAAGTTCACGGTCTACTCGGACCACAAAAGCTTGAAATATTTATTCTCTCAAAAGGAGCTTAACATGAGGCAGAGGAGGTGGTTAGAATATCTCAAGGACTTTGATTTTGCTATTCAATATCATCCTGGCAAGGCTAATACTGTAGCAGATGCACTCAGCAGAAAACCAATGGGTATGCTATCAAGTCTTATGATAAGTGTAACTAACCTTGTTCCTCAATTTGCTCAGTTGAACTTAGATATTGACATAAAAGAAGAAGATTGTTTCATAGCTAATATCCGAGATCAACCTACATTGATAGAAGATCTGGTCAAGTTACAAAATGATGATCCTATATTACTGGAAATTAAAGCCAATATTGAACAAAGGCCGGATTTTTCTATTTCCAATGACGGAAGATTGTTATTTAAGGGTCGAATATGTGTACCAGATCATGAGGCTACGAAGAAACTAATCCTAGATGAAGCGCATAATTTCAAATACACAATTCATCCAGGAGGAACAAATATGTATCAAGATCTCAAAAGAAATTTCTGGTGGCCCAATATGAAGAGAGAGATAGCTAATTTCGTGTCCCGTTGTCTCACCTATCAACAAGTAAAAGCAGAACATTTTAGACTCGTAGGTAAATTACACCCCTTGAGTATTCCCGAATGGAAATGGGAGAGTATAGGGATGGACTTTATTATGGGTTTACCTAAGACTAGAGGTGGACACGATGGAATATGGGTAATCATAGACCGATTGACTAAATCCGCACACTTCATACCAATAAAGAGTCGATGGTCTGTGGATATTCTAGCAGCATTATACATAAATGAGATTGTCAAACTATATGGTATCCCAGTCACTATTATATCTGATAGAGATCCTCGATTCATATCACAATTCTAGAAGGGTCTACAACATTCACTATGGACTAGATTGAATTTCAGCACAGTTTTTCATCCACAAACAGATGGTCAAACGGAAAGAACGAATCAGGTAGTAGAAGATATGCTCAGAGCTTATGCTATCGACTTTGGAGGTAGTTGGTATGATCACTTGCCTCTAGTAGAGTTTGCATATAACAATAGCTATCAGGCTAGCATACGAATGACACCTTTTGAGGCCTTATATGGAAAAAACTGTCGATCACCAATATGTTGGAATGAAATAGGGGAAAAGTAATTTCTAGGCCCCGATCTCATCAGGGATTCTATAGAGAAGATCAAGCTCATTCAAGAAAGAATAAAAATGGCACAAGATAGGTAAAAGTCTTATGCTAACAATCGAAGACGTGACTTGGAGTTTCAGGTCGGAGATCATGTATATTTAAAGGTTTCTCCAGGTCGTGGTATTCGAAGATTTGGCATTAAAGGAAAGCTAACTCCAAGATTTATTGGCCCATTTGAAATTCTTGAACGGATTGGTGAAGTGGCTTACAAACTGGCTTTACCTCCACAATTAGCAGGAGTTCATGACATATTTCACGTCTCTATGCTGAAGAAGTATGTATATGATCCTGACCATATTATCACTTATGACAATCTGGAGATTCAGAAGGATATGACGTTCGAACAAAAGTCAATAAAGATTCTGGAACGGGAAGTGCGTCAACTAAGAAATAAAGTTATTCCTATGGTCAAGATTCAATGGAAGAAAACATGGCCATATGAAGCAACTTGGGAAACCGAAGTAGCCATGCGGAAAGATTTCCAGAATTATTTAACTGTAAGTGCACTCTCCGAAATGTATATATTAAATTTGGGGACCAAATTCTCTTAAGTAGGGGAGGGTGTAAGACCCCAGAATTTTTATAAATTATTTTAAGAATATTTAATTATTTTCTGAAATTTATAAAGGCCTAAATAAATTAATAAATAGAATATTGGATCAATAAGTCATTATAAGGCCCAATTAGGTTAAATAATTAACCTAGCATATTTAAAGATAATCCAAAAGGTTAATGGACCAAGCCCATCAAGTTTGGCCCATATTCTAGAAGGGTAATTAGCTTATTCACGTATTTTAAGGATAAATACTATTTATATAAGATAATTATGTGGATAAATGAATAAAAGAATTTTATGAAATTGAAACTCTATACACGTTGAATGTAACGGTCTATCGGGCGACCGCCACAGCCCTGTAACGTGCCAGGCGGGATGCGTTACACTTTGTTAGTTCCGTGAAAGGAAGAACGAGCAAAAAGATCAGAACTTTGGGATCTTATCTACAAGAGATCGACTTGGGAGAATTTATAACATTACTAAGGACTCTTAGGGATTAGGTTCTTGCAAATTAAGGACTCTAGAATCGATCTAATCTTCAAAACCCTATTGGAGAGGGGGATTCCTGCAGTCCACTCTAAGAGCAGACCCAACTAGGCCCAACAGGACCCGATGAGGCAAGCTCATCCAAGTGACAGCCTACAGGGCCCACTTGGAAAAGCCCAATAAAACAACGCTCGAGGAAACAACTCTCCTAGGCGGCCCCAAGGCTCGGAGAGCCCGAGCATCGGTCAGGTCACAGGAAGACCCACGCACGAGCTATCCCTCCGCACGAAGGAGGGAAGCGCTAGCCGGTCTATCCGACCCATCTCCTCACCGAGCTAGGCCTAGTGCCCAAGTAGGGCCGGCCCCTCTAAGCTCGGTACGACCGATAAAAGGTTTATCATTGCAGCCGTTAGAGTCCACAGCGGGCCGGGCGCTAAGAAGTCTAGGAGCTCCGACTTCCCCGCGAGGATAACACCCCCACGATGAGGCCATAAATGCCCACGACGAGGACGTAACCTCCACCGGAGACCCCTCGGCTTGCAGGACTCCAGAGGGCGGCGCACTATTTAAACCTGGGATACCCTCCGGTGAAAGGTAAGTCAAAAAGGACATTGATCCACCCCCAATTCCTGAGCACGGATCACTTCACCCCATTGGTGGAGAGGGATCTCGCGCCTTCACCTTCTCCTCCCTATCGCTACTCCCACCATTGCTCTACTGACTTGAGCGTCGGAGGGTTTTGCCCCAGGGAATCCCCCTGGGCCCTCTGACCCGTTTCTCTGTCTTGAAGTTCACTAACTTGGTGATTACCAGCCCGCTCAGGAACCAGCGCGAGATTTCACCTCTTCATCTGGCGCCGTCTGTGGGAAACGCACGAAGACCCAACATGGTGAGAAGGAGCTCAGTGAGGAGGTCCACCAGTGAAAGGGGTAAGGCCATGGTAGCAGCAGGGGATGGCCCTTCTAGGGCCTCACAGAACCCTTCCTCCAACGCCAGCATCCCCGCCGACGGACCACCACCACCCCTACGGCGGTGGGGCTACCCCCCTACGGTGGCGCCGAAGCCTTCCAGGCCCTCAACGCCAAACTGGATGTCCTCGTGGAACTCATGAAGACCCAGGCGGCCAGGGATGCAAGGTCCCGTGCCCCGTCAGGAACCCCCCCCTAGGAGTACGTCCCAGCACACAACTGGGGGCCGCTTCACCCTCCGCGGCCAGCAGCTCATCCGTAACACGGTCGGAGGACCCTCGCAAGCTCCGCCTCCGGATCAAGAGGCCTCCTCCACACCGAGGAAAGGAAGGCGGGGGACGCAACGGCCAGATCCGGAAGCCGACGTTCCTGGGGACCGCCAAGATGCTCCCCCCAGCCTCGCGGCACGACAGCAACCGGAGTTATCCCTCCAGCTGCGAGATTTCGAAAGGCGCTTCGCTGAGCAGGAGCGCGCCCTTCACGCCCTACAGAAGGCCTCTTCCCCGAAAGATGAGGAGAAATCCCCGTTCTCCGAGCATACCTTGAAGGCAGAGGTATCTCCCAGAACCCCCATACCAACCTTCAAGCTTTACGACGGCCAGGGCGACCCGGCCGACCATTATGATAGCTTCGACGCCCTGATGACTCTACACGGAGCGTCGGACCCCGTCAAGTGCCGAGCCTTCGTGACCACTCTGGTCCAGGGCACTCAAGCGTGGTTCCGGGCCCTCGCCCCCGGATCCATCCGAGACTTCAAGCAATTCGGGCGAGTCTTCAAGGAGAGCTTCGCCGGAAGTGCCCCCCCAAGGTCGGTAGCGGGGCTCTTGGCCCTCAAACAGGCGCAAGGGGAAAGGCTCCGGGCTTACGTCCACCGATTTAAATTGGAAGCCCTCCGAATCCCCCGCCTGGACGTGGCCTCGGCCACAACCGCACTGACCGGGGGTACCCGGGATGAGAACCTCCGCCGTGAACTTGTCCTCCACCCTCCCTCGACCCTTGCCGAGCTAGTGACTCTGGCTCTGCGCCACGCCGAGTGCGAAGAAGTACTCAGCACTTTCCGAGATGCAACCGGCTCGGGTCGGGAGGGGGACAAGAAGCGGGGCCCCGAGCCAAATCCTAGCTCGAGAAAGAAGCGAGATCGAGATGGAGAACGCAAGCGGAAGTACGAGCGGTACACCCCGTTAACCGCACCGGTCTATGAAATATATGAAGACGTCAAAGACTCGGGAATTCTCCGTCGGCCCGAGCCGATGAGGTCGAAGAACCGCAAGCGAGACAGCCATTGTCTATTCCACGGTGATCATGGGCATCACACCGGTGACTGCCACCAGCTCCAAGATGAAATCGAGCGCCTCATTCACCTGGGGCACCTGGCTCGGTTCACTGCCGAGCGCAGAGAAGATCAAGGTGCCGCAGAGGAGATCGACAACGCCCCCCGAGGGGTCCACATCAACGTCATCTCCGAAGGAATAGCATCAGGAGGCGACAGCAGCCGTGGAAGGAAGCGTCATGTCGAGCGGGCGAGCCGAACCCCAGAGCCACCCAAGGCCCCGCCCCAGGTCATAGTCTTCTCTGATCAAGACCTGGAGGGGCTGAGCACCCCGCATGATGATGCCCTCGTAATCTCGGCCACTATAAACCATTGTAACATAGATAGGATTCTTGTGGACAATGGAAGTGCCCATGATGTATTGTCTTATGACTGTTTCCTCAAAATGGGAGAGGATCCATCCAAACTCCACCCGGTCCGAACGCCCCTCTGTGGGTTCAACGGCCTGGCCACTCTCCCCGAAGGAGCCCTAAGCCTGCCGGTTACCCTCGGCACCCCACCCAAAACCGTTACGGTCATGGTAGACTTCATGGTGATCAAAGGGATGATAGCGTACAATGCCATCTTCGGCCCGGGAATCCTCAGCCGGATCAAGGCAGTACCATCTACCTATCACCAAAAAATGAAGTTCCCCACCAAAAACGGGGTAGGGGAAATCCGAGGTAACCAGGCCACGGCCCGAAGGTGCTATAATATCTCGGTGGAGGCCACGAGGCCGGGCGAGAATGATAAGGGCCCCCGGGGATTTGAGGAAAAATCCGCAGCTACTGAGCCAGGTGGCGAGTTGCTAACAATTTTCCTAAACGATGACCCGACCCTAGGAGTAAGGATCGGAGCCGACCTACCACCCAAGGAACAACAGCAATATAAGAAATTTCTTTCTGAGTACATCCGAGTCTTCGCTTGGTCCGACGATCAGCTCTCTGGGATACCAGAGGAGACCGTGATGCACAGACTCAACCTCAACCCCACCATGAAGCCCGTGCAGCAGCGCCGAAGGAAGCACGCACTCGAGAAGCAGACGATTATCAAGGCGCAGGTCACCAAGGGGCAAGAGACTGGTCTTTTTAAACTGGTCCTGTACCTGACGTGGCTAGCCAATGTCGTCCTGGTACCAAAGGCTTTCGGCAAGTGGCGGATGTGCGTGGACTTCACCGACTTGAATAAGGTGACCCCTAAGGACTGCTATCCCTTGCCCAGCATCGACCAACTGGTCGATTCGACATTAGGCAACGAGATGCTCAGCTTCCTGGACGCCTATTCGGGTTACCATCAGATCAGAATGAATCCTGAAGACGTCGAAAAGACCGCCTTCATCACCGACTACGGCGTGTACTGCTATACCCGGATGCCTATCGGGTTGAAGAACGCCGGAGCCACATATCAAAGACTGGTCAATCACATGTTCGAGGAGCAGCTAGGTCGGAACGTCGAGGCCTACATTGACGACATGCTCGTCAAGACCCCCAGGGCCCAGGACCACTTCACCGACCTCGCTGAAACCTTCGGCGTCCTCCTGAAGTACAACATGAAGCTCAATCCTGCCAAGTGCGCCTTCGGAGTAAGATCCGGGAAGTTCCTGGGTTTCCTGGTCACTCAGCGTGGGATCGAAGCCAACCCCGAAAAAGTCCAGGCCATCCTGGACATGCGCCCGCCCGCCTGCATTAAGGACGTCCAGCGTCTGATGGGGCGTGTCGCCGCTCTCAGCCGTTTCTTGTCCCGTGCGGCCGAACGATGCCTGCCCTTTTTTAAACTGTTGAGGGGGCCCAAGTTGGCATCTGCTACGTTCGCATGGGATGAGGAATGCCAGAAAGCGTTCGCCGAGCTCAAGGAGTTCCTGGCTTCACCCCCGGTGCTCTCCAAGCCCGTGTCGGGCGAAGTCTTACTGCTCTATCTCTCGGCGACGTCATCAACGGTCAGCTCGGTCCTAGTCAGAAATGACCCGGGAATCGAAAGACCAGTCTACTACACCAGCAAGGTGCTCAACGAGGCCGAGAGGAGGTACCCCGCAACCGAGAAGCTCGTGCTAGCGCTGGTTACCTCCGCGAAACGCCTCCGACCCTACTTCCAGGGGCACCCCATCACCGTGCTAACTGGCGAGCCGTTGAAGAAGATTTTGGCCCACCCCGAGGCCTTGGGGTGACTCGTCAAATGGGCCATTATGCTTGGGGCCTACGACATCTCGTATCTCCCGCGCTCAGCTATAAAAAGTCAGGCGCTCGCTGACTTCATCGCCGAAAGCACCATCCCGACCGAAGGTAGACTACCGACCATGCCCGGGCCAACCTGCGAACTGTACGTCGACGGATCTTCCAACTCGGTCAGTAGTGGTGCTGGGATCCTCCTAAGATCCCCCGAAGGAGTGGAGCTGCAGTACGCCTTGAAATTCAACTTCCAGGCGTCCAACAACGCTTCCGAGTACGAGGCCCTTATATCGGGAGCGCGCATGGCCCGGCGGTTGGGGGCTGAGCGAGTCAGGATCCACACCGACTCTCAGCTGGTCGCAAGCCAGGTCAACGGTGAGTACGAAGCTCGAGAGGCACCCATGATCAAATACCTCTAGCTGGTCAGGAGCCTGGCCCAACAATTCGAGGGGTTCGAGGTAGTCTGAATAGCCCGGGAAGAAAACTCCCGAGCGGACGCCCTCTCTCGGTTGGCCCCCTCCCTAGACCCAGAAGGTACCCAATCGGTCCTCCTCGAAGAGCTAGAACGCCCGAGCATTGACTCGGAGCTCCTCGCTGTTGACTCGGCCGTCCCGAGCGACTGGCGCACCCCCTACCTGTCTTGGCTCCGAGACTCCCAAGAGCCCTCCGACCCTCGAGAAGCACACCTAATGAAGTACCAAGCCCGGCGCTTCGTCATCCTGGACGACACACTCTACCAAAGGTCTTTCGCCGGCCCTCTCCTGAAGTGCCTCTGCCCTGACGAAGCCAGCCGAGCCATCCAAGAGGTTCATGAAGGCCTGTGCGGAGCGCACTCAGGGGCAAGGTCACAGGCCAGGATCCTGTTATGACAGGGGTACTGGTGGCCCTCCCTGCAGCGCGACTGCTCAGCCTATGCTCAACAGTGCGATCGATGCCAGCGGTTCGACCACTTGGTCCATCAGCCGGCTACAGAACTCATCACCCTCGCCGAGCCTTATCCCTTTGCTCGGTGGGGGATCAACATTCTCGGGCCATTCCCTACGGCTCAGTCCCAGAAAAAGTTCATTATCGTCGCCATCGACTACTTCACTAAATTGATCGAGGCCGAAGCCACTGCAAGGATCACCGAGACAATCGTCTGGAGTTTCGTTTGGAAATCGATCATTTGTCGCTTCGGCATCCCCCGAGTGATAGTGAGCGATAACGATCGGTAATTCGATTCTCGATATTTCCGAGACAGATGCGCCGACCTAAACATCCGCAACCACTTCACTTCGGTCGCCCACCCTCAGGCCAACGGGCTGGTCGAAAATGCCAATAAGACTATCTTGAAAGGCATAAAGACCAGACTCGGCAAAGCCAAGGGTAGTTGGCTCGAGGAATTGCCTAGAGTACTGTGGTCGCACCGAACGACTCCCAGGACGGCAACCGGTGAAAGTCCTTTTCAGTTGGTGTACGGCACTGAGGCTGTCATTCCATTAGAGATCGCCAACCCGTCTCTCCGATTCATCCGCTACTCGCTCGAGGAAAACAACCAAAAGTTACTCGAGAACCTCGACCTAGCCGATGAACTCCGGGATATTGCCAGCATCCGAGCGACGGAATACCAGCGACGCCTCACTTGATACTACAACGCCAGAGTCCGAAGCAGACATTTCCAACCGGGAGACTTCATCCTCAGAAAAGCCGAAGCCTCTCGACCATTAGAGGCGGAGGGCAAGCTGTCCCCTAACTGGGAAGGCCCCTACCGAGTGGTCGAGACGCTCGGGAAAGGTGCGTACAGGCTAGCAACAATGGAAGGGGAACCCATTCCTCGGACATGGAACGCAGCCGCACTACGCAAATTATATTTTTGAAATTGAACAACAAGATGGACGAAATAAATTCCTTTTCATTCAAAACTATTGATACATCAGAAAGGCGAAGGCCAGTACATTGCATGACAAAAAGCAAGAAAATCCGTCTAACACCGCTGCAAGGGGTCGTCGCTCGGTTGACTCGATCTCGATCTCCTCGCGTCCAGCCACTGACTCTGCCTCGCGTAGAAACTGGCTCGGACAAGAGGGGGACGATCCAGTTGGCTCAGATGACCCCTGACAAAGGTGACAGAGGGACTGCAGAGAAGGTAACCACCTTCTAAAGTTAGGGAAGGCTACCTTCCAAGTTGATAGAGGCAAGGGAGAAGGAGCGCCGTGAAGACCTCCTCTTTCCCGACCTACCAACTCCTTGGAAGGGAACAGAGAGCAAGCAGCCTCCGAAGAGTAAAAGAAATGAAGAGCAGAAGAGGGAAAAAGAGGCTGCCGACGGAGGAAGGCTTTGGTGAGAAGGGAACTTGGTGCGCCTCCCCCCCCCCCCATGCAGAGGGGGAGTGGCGACAGGCATCCCTAATACCCCCATCCGTCCTCCACCTCGGTGCCCACCCGGAAGCCACGCCAGAACTGAGAAATGGCAAGAGCCGTGCCCTCACACGTCGAAGCCCTCTCCAGATCCGCGCGGCGACCGTCGGATGGGTCTCAAACCCGCGCGGCGACCGTGGGACCCGTCCAACAAGCCAGGACAGCAAGAGCTCTCTGCTCCCCGTCAGCGGCGGCGTCACCCTCCGAAGGATCCTCCATGCTCCGAATGCAACGGCACAACGCAGAGTGAAGAAGAAGGAGTGAGGAAAGACTGTTAGAGAAAATCCCAAGTGGTAAAGAGGAAGGGGCGCCCTTCGGTCCTTCTTATAGGCCAAGGGAGGCTACACGCCTTAAATGACTCCCCACTTGAAAACACGCCAAAGGATTTCTCCCCTGAATGGTCACCTCCAACTCCTCGTTTCCCGCCCTAGCGGGATTCACGAAGCGGCCTGGCATTCAAAGCGTGATGGAACGGAAAGACGCCCCGTCAGAAGCCTACCAAATCAGCATTCGAAAATCACGCAGGACATATCGGCACTTTCCAACTACTTCAGATACGCCAGCCAAATCACGGCAAGGATGGCGAGCATACAAGTAAGCCATTTATTATCTCGTAAAGAGGAAACCCTCTCAAGGAGGAAAAAGAGACAAACAAGAGAAAGGGGCAAACTAAGGCAAAATACATCAGGCCTCGGGCCCACTTTGAAGCTCGGGAGCGACGGAAGTGGGAGCGTCACCCCCGGCACCCTCGGTGACGGCCGACCCGGGCACTGACCTCGCCTGTTCGAGAACTGTCTCGGTCGCGAGCCCTCCCGAGACGTCCGGAGTTGGTGACCCCGCCGGAGGAGACTCCTCTGGATCTTCTCCCCCCGACGTAGAGGAGCTAGAAGCCGACTCATCCGAGTCATAGCTCTGGCCCAAAGGGAACTCGATCCCGGAGTCTTGCTCGTCGGCGTAGTCCACCGCCCGACGATAACCCTACTTAAACCCGTCTCGGGCACCCCGGCGAAGCGCTACCTCGTAATATGGTAGGGCGGCTCTCTCCAGGTCGACTGAGTAGGCGTCCGAGCTCCTATACCGCTCGATTGCCTCCGCCTCGATCTGCTCCGTCCTTCCAACGAGCTCGACCCGAGCCCACTCTGCCTCGGCCGCACGCTCCTCTGCCCCCAACAGGCATTCCTCTGCCTCGACCATCCCTCGCTCGGCTTCGCTCGACCGCCTCTCCGCCCGGGCTCGGTCCACCTCGGCCACGGAACGAAGGCGCTCCGCTACCTCCGCCCGATCCAGTAGCTCGGCACGTTCGAGCTCCCAGCGACCGTCCAGCTCGAGGTGACGCAGACGCTCCTCTTCCAAGAGTTTGCCCTTCCTCTCGAGCGACTCTCGGGCCTTAGCCAACTGCTCAGTTAGCGCCTCGGTTTCTAGCCAGTTCGCCCGTGCCAAATCCCTGATCGCGGAGAACTCCCGTCGGAGCCCCTCATGCTCCTCGCTGAGGCAGGCCAGTTTCCTCTCGCACCCCCCGAGGGGCCAGGCGAGACTCGACCGCTCCGCCTCCGTCCGGGCGTACGTCTCCGCCATCAAGGCTGCCGACCGAGCCATGACTAGGCCGCCCTCCATGAGGACGTCGAGGACTCCAGCGGGAGAGTAGCGCTTGTCTCCCCCCCTCATCCTTGCGGCAACCTCTCGGCAAACCCGATACAAGTCGCCCGAAACACCGAGCCTTTCCAAGGCCTCCGGCATGGAGATCCGCTCCCCACCGGACGCCCCGCCAGAAGGTTCAGCTCGAGCAACAGGGCCGACCGCCCAGCGCGCCGTGGTTGGTTGGGGTTGCGACGCCTCCCCGGGCGAACCCCCAATGACGTGACACAACCTCGGACTTAGGCAAGCAATCACAAATAGCATTCAAATGGGCCTTAATGGGCCACCGCTCTCCCGCCGCACTCTATACCCGGAGTGACTTGGCGATGCCAAGTGTGAAGTATGGGAATGGGCCCTTGCTGGTAGAGGGCCAGCAAGGCCAAGGTTTGACTCCCAAGGGTTGGATGCCCAATTCAATTGGGGCCGACAAAGTGCGCAAAGGCACCGGTTCACACTACCCCACGGCGACCACTCTAAGTCATGGACTTGAGGATCGGGCGCTCCCTCACAAATTCAGCGGCGCATGAAGTAAATATTGAAAGAGCAACACTAATGAGCTAGGATGAGACACTTACTCGACCGGTTTGAGGAAACCGGTCCCGGTCGGAGACGAGGGCGAGCGGGGAGGCGGTGGCTCCCCACACGCTGCGGCAGTGTCGCTTGACCTGCCCAAAGAAGTACAAGACTACACCTCACGCAGGAGGGGAATCTTGGGGTGGGGGTTAAAGTGTTACAACCAAAACTACCACCACGCAGGGTGGGGCCTTCAGCCGGCCAAGCGGGGATGGGAGAAAAGCTCTCAATCACTAAGTGGCGTCCGGCGCGATATGAGCCTTGTTCTGGTCTGCAGGACAGGGTGATGATGTTGTGGTCGCCACGGACTCGTCTGGACTCCAAATTGAGCGAGACCACCTCCTAAAGCTTCCTGACTTGAAGAGGTTGACTCCAGAATTTTTGGGGATGCTCAGTGGGTCGGAGGTAGCAGCACCAGCATCTGGGAGGAGACCTCTTTGTCTGGCCGCAGGCTCTGCCTGGACTGGAACAGCAGGTTGCAGAGATCACCGTTAGCACTCCCGAGCTCCGAACAGCACGAAACTGGCGGCGACATCTTTATGGTCGAAGTAGCTTTCAGAAGGAGGTGACGGGGCTGCAATCTGAGGTCGAGAGCGGTTGGTGTACCCTGAAGAGTGGGCACTGGTTGGAGCAGACTGCAGAAGACAGGACTGGAGAGCTCGGGGGAGAAAATTTGTAACTCCTTCCTCCGGCGGCCGAACGAGGTTCTGTTTCTTTATCTTGGAAGAGGACTGGCAGGGGGAGAACTTTGATGAAGGGGCCTCAGCCTGAATCCACTGGGTACGTCATGGCACAGTGATCTTTCCGGTTCTGGTCCAGGATGAAGACCTCTTTGCGCAATCGTGGGAGAACGGCTCCTACGGCTGGCCCCGACCTCAGAACGAGTTGGTTCCACCTCGCCTGCGAAGAAAACAGAGGGGCCTTTCCAGTGATGTAGACCACGCCCCCAGAAGCTCCAAGATGAAGACGTGGACGATGCTGCAACTCGGTGCTGATCTGTAGGCCTGCACTGCAACAACCTGAAATTGAAAGGAGAGGGAGAGGGGCTTCTTTTGGTGGAGGGTTGATGTAGGGCGGCCTAATGGTGAAGGGGGGTTCTTGTGGGGTGATGGAGGGGGCTAATGGTGATGGGGAGTGAGGAGGAAGAGGGCTGGGTCGCAGGTTGCAGTTAGGGTAGGGTGAGGAGATGGTGTGAGAGGTGGAGTGGAGAATAGAGGAGGGGGGCGGACCTAGCTATGGGGGAGAGAGGGGGGGTGGCCAAAAGAAGTGGAGGGAGATGGATTTCAAATTTGAAATGGTCTTGGGAGTGGGGGATTGTGTGGGAACTAGGGGAGATTGTGTGGGAATGGGTGGGATTGTGTTGGAAAGTGGGAGATGCCTCCTTGGGACAATGGGAGTGGAGTAATGGCAACTTGGGGAAGTGGAGGGGTATTGAATGAGGTGGGTAGCTAGTGGAGGTGGTTGGGGAGGGGAGGAGAGAGAAGAAAATTTGAAATTGGGGTTGGAGGAGAGAGAAAGAGGGGTGAAATAGAGAGATTAAGAGGGGAATAGGTGGGGAATCTCTCCCCTAGGGTCTCACACCCAAAAACTAGAGGAATCACTCCAATTTGAACTCAAATGGCAATTTTAACTCATTCATTCATTAACTTCAAATGAGGGGGAGTGGGGTCCTATTTATAGGCAACCCACTCTTTACAATAAGTCCCTGACAAAATAAGCAACTACAAATAACCAAGGGGGGGTGGGGGCGCCAATGGGCCTAGCCCAACAAATTGGGCCCAATAACCTCATTAGACAGCATGATGATACAAAAACATAGGAAAGTAAGTGCTAGACCTAGGGAAATGACTCCAATAAAATGAAAATACATCAAAATGACACAAAGGAAAACTACAAAATGGATAAGGGGCCTTAATAGAGTGAGGCCCAAACTCAACCAGCTCCTGAATGTGAAGAAGTGGACCCGAGCCAAAGGGAATCGTGGGTGATGCCTCCATCAAATCCCCTGGGCCGCGAAGAGTTCGACTCCGTCGAGTAAGGATCCATCCGGCTAAGGTACCGCTCGAGGAGGTCCGGATCCAATCGCTGGAGGTCCTCCCGACTCACCCATGAGTCTTCCGACGGAGGCCGATCCTTCCACCTGACGAGATAGCGCTCATATACCTTGCTCCGGGTGGTAGTGACCTGCTCATCCAATATTCGTTCAATGCGATCGTGCTGAGCTCTCTTGGCTAGTGGACTCTCCTCACGGGTGGGTACTCTCTCAAAGGAAGAAGTAGGCTCAATCTCCTCACTAGGTCCCACCGTGGGGCCCTTGTATGGCACTAAGTCGGCGACATTGAATGTAGGACTTACCCCATAATCCTCAGGGAGATCTAACTCATAAGCATTTGCACCAATTCGCCTCAAGACCTGGAAGGGCCCAGTCCCACGTGGCCTCAACTTTGAGTTGGCTCCTGAGGAGTGCCTCTCCGTCCTTACCATCACAAAGTCACCCACTTGGAACTCTAAGTGACGCCGGTGAGAGTCGGCCAACTTTTTATAAGCCTCATTTTTCATGCTAATGTGCTTGCGAATTTCCTCATGCAATTGCCTAATATGTTGTGCAAAAGACTCGGCAGAAATGGACACTCTAGCATGCTGGGGAAGGGGAATGAGGTCAGATGGCTTTCTTGGTTTGTACCCATGCACGGCTTCAAATGGACTCATCCCTATTGACTTATTGATGGAATTGTTGTATGCAAACTCAACCTGTGGTAAGATGAGATCCCAATTTCCTGGCCGATCCTCAACAAGACTTCTAAGGAGGTTCCCTAGACTCCCGTTGACCACTTCAGTTTGGCCATCCGTTTAGGAGTGGTAGGCAGTGGAGAATTTGAGGAGGGTACCCATCATGTGCCAAAGAGTCTTCCAAAAATAGCTAGTGAATTTGACATCCCTATCGGAGACTATGGTCTTGGGCAGCCCATGGAGGCGGACTACCTCATCAAAGAATAATCGGGCTACATGGGAGGCATCGGATGTTTTGGAGCATGGGATGAAGTGGGCCATTTTGGAAAATCTATCAACCACCACATAGATGGAGTCATGCTTCCTAGAGGTCTTGGGTAAGCCTAGCACAAAGTCCATGCTCAAATCTTGCCATGGTCGGTCGGGAATGGGAAGTGGGGTGTATAGGTCGGTGTTTTGCTTCACCTGCTTGGCCGAAGCACACGTGCGACATTGACCCACTATTTTGCCTACCTCTCTCTTGAGGCTCGGCCAATAAAATTGACCCTCAACTAAGGCAATGGTTTTGTGGACCCCAAAAATGACCGGCTAACCCTCCGGCATGTAATTCCCAAACCAAGAAATCTCGAAGAGAGGTCCGGGGAATGCAAAGCCTTGGCCCCTTGAAGAGGAACCCATCCTCTAAAATAAATCCCTCATGCTCCTTGCTAGAATGAGTGGTCAAATTGGCATAGATTTGCCCAAAGTCGGGGCAACCAGGGTACTCATCCTTGACCTTATCAAAACCAATCACTTCCACTTGGATAGTGGATAACAAGGACATCTTCCTACTAAGGGCATCCGCGGCCTTATTCTCACTCCCGGCCTTGTGTTTGATGACAAAGGTGTAGGATTGGATGAACTCAACCCATCGAGCATGTCGGGCATTCAACTTTTGTTGGGAATTGAGGTATTTGAGGGCCTCATGGTCGGAAAAGATGACAAACTCTTTGGGAAGCAAGTAATGTCTCCAGTGTCAGAGGGATTGGACCACGGCATAGAACTCCTTGTCATAGGTGGAGTATCTAGTCCTAGCATCACATAGCTTCTCACTAAAATAGGCGACCGGGTGTCCCTCTTGACTAAGAATCCCTCCTATCCCTGTCCCGGATGCATCACAAGTGATCTCAAAAACTTTGGAGAAATCGGGAAGGCATAGGACCGGGGCTTGGGTCAACTTTTCCTTAAGCTCAAGGAAGGCTTTAGAGGCGGCTTTGGTCCAAACAAAGGTTCCCTTCTTGAGACAATCAGTTATTGGGCCGGTGATAGTGCTAAACCCTCGAATGAATTTCCTATAGAATGTGGCCAACCCATGGAAACTCCCAACCTCATGAAGGGTGTGGGGCTCCGGCCAATCAAGAATAGCTTGGACCTTGTCGGGGTCCATGGAGACTCCTTTGGTTGACACCACAAATCCTAGGAAGGTGATGGAAGTGGTCATGAAATGACACTTTCCTAGGTTGGCAAATAGGCTTTCTTGCCGGAGGACGGTGCAAACTTTCCTAAGGTGGTCAAGGTGGGCCTCATGGGTTTGGCTATAGATGAGAATATCATCAAAGTATACCACTAGAAAATTCCCAATGAAAGGCCTAAGTACCTCCGTCATAAGACGCATGAAAGTACTTGGGGCATTTGAAAGTCCAAATGGCATGACTAACCACTCAAAGAGACCATCCTTGGTCTTGAAGGCCGTTTTCCACTCATCCCCGGGCCTTACCCTAACTTGGTGGTAGCCACTCTTGAGATCTATCTTAGAGAAGATGGTGGCTCCGGCTAACATATCCAACATGTCATCAAGCCTAGGGATAGGGAACCTATACTTGACGGTAATCTTGTTAATGGCCCGGCTATCCACACACATCCGTCATGATCCATCTTTCTTGGGGGTAAGGAGGGCCGAGACGGCACATGGACTCTTACTAATGCGGATGAAGCCCTTCCTAATGAGTTCCTCTATTTGCCTCCTAAGTTCGGCATGTTCCGTGGGATTGAGGCGATAAAGAGGAAGGTTTGGAAGGGTGGCTCCCGGTACTAGATCGATTGCGTGTTACACATCACGCATGGGAGGGAGTTGGTCCGGGAGCTCTTCCGGGAACACATCATGGAATTCTTCCAAAAGTTGTTGGATCTCTATGGGATGGGGGTTAGAAGGGGTAGGTTCCCCTAAGCAGATGACTACCGCACACAATGGCACCCCTTGAGCAATTTCCTCTTCAAGCTCTTTCCTAGTGATGAGATGAAGACCTTTGATCAACCCCGTGGTTCTACTTTGTTTTGGGGTTTGGATAAGGGCTTGGGTTGGAGGGGTGGAGTTCCCCGAGACTTGTGGAGTGGTGGGGTGTGATCCTTGAGGGAGAGGGTCCTTCTTGGGCATGGGTCGAGATGGGGAGGGGTTAAGACGGATAGTCTTACCCTCATGCTCAAAGGTGCATATGTTGCTTCTCCCTAAAATGGTGGCATCCACATCATAGAGCCAAGGTCTTCCTAAAAGGATGCTACCCACTTCCATGGGTATGACGTCACACCATATTTGGCCATGGTAGGAAGAGAAAGTGAGAGGCACTAGGCATTGGGTGTTGACCGGGATGGAGTTGTTGTTGATCCATGAGACTCGGTATGGACTTGGGTGGGGAGTGAGAGTAAGCCCAAGGAGCTTGACGGTGTCGGGTGATACGGCATTAACACAACTACCACTATCCAAGATCACTTTCCTCACATGGTTCTCTATCTTGATAAAGGTGTGGAAGATTGAGGTCCGACGCCAATCCTCTTCTTGAGGTTGGGTGAGGATGCACCTAATGACTCCTAGATGGGAGTTGTTTGAAGGAGTGGAGTGATCTAGACCCGACTCTAGATATTGGGCTTCATACTCCTCTTCCCAATCTAGTGAGGCTTCATGTTCCTCAACGTCATTTTCTTGTTCCTTTTGGGGTTGAACTTCTTCCTCAATAAGCAAACTAGATAACCCCTTAGATAGACATTGTCCCGCAAAATGACCAAACCCTTGACACCTATAGCATTGTTGGCGCCCTCTTCCCGGGGTGGCTCCTACACTTGGTCCTTTGGGGTTGTCATCCTTGTAGACACGCCATTCTTGACGTCTCATAAGAAAGTCTCATATTACTATACGACGCCCCGCGATGGCCTACGCATTTCGAATCGCTCGAGTGCTTCCTTTTCCTGAGTCTTCTTCCGCCCTTTTCGGCATCCGGAATCGTCCCGTCACGGCATTCGAACGGCATCAACACCAGTCGAACGCATCAAGAGGTTCCGGAATCAAGAAGGGGGTCTGCCAGGCGGCCGCCGACGCCTGATCCAAGGACCCGGGTGGGTCTTAATGGGGGCGTCCAGGCCCCTGGACGCCCCCATGATTTTGATTTATTTTATTTTTTTTCTTCAGGGCCCAAAATTAAATAAATAATAAAAAATAATAAATTAATGGAGGCGTCCAGGCATTTGGACGCCTC
Organism: Amorphophallus konjac; assembly: GCA_022559845.1. Classification (NCBI taxonomy): domain Eukaryota; kingdom Viridiplantae; phylum Streptophyta; class Magnoliopsida; order Alismatales; family Araceae; genus Amorphophallus; species Amorphophallus konjac. Next base: position 189,317,845 of record CM040125.1, read on the forward strand.
CATAAAAAGAAAATATAAAAAAATATATATATTGCCAGTTGGCATATAAAAATAAAAAAATTAAAAAAAATGTATATATATTAATGGAGGCGTCCAGGCCCCTGGACGCCTCCATAAAAACATGTAAAAAAAATATATAAAATGCCAGCCTTGGCATAAAAGACAAAAATAATAAAAAAAAATAATAATAAACTTTTGGAGGCGTCCAGGCCCCTGGACGCCTCCATTAACTCACTCACGGGCGCCGGCCACCGAACGACGGTTTGTCGTGTGTGAAAAAAGCCAAATTTAGAGACGTCCAGCTGACTGGACGCGCCCATTTCTGAATCACGAGGCGCCGCTCACAAAACCACGCGTTGTGCCAAACCGCGTGCGGCCGTCGTCGGTTTTCGGTGGACCTGTTAGAGGCGTCCGGGACCCTGGACGCCCCCATAAAAGTATTCTAAAAAAATCAATAAAAATAGAATAAAATATTATTTCGGCCCTGATGGAGGTGTCCAGGGTCCTGGACGCCTCCACCTTCCGGAGCTCTATAAATAGAGGCCCACCCCCTCAGTTCTAGGGGAGCTAAGCAGTGATCCGATAGGCTGCCGCAGCCCAGAGGCTACGGAGTCATTTTTCTAACCCGTGGGTTCTTTTGTAGGTGGAGGTTCTGCCGGCTTCTCGGGTGCTCACGCTCGCGAGAGGAAGGTCGTCTTCATCCACCGCGCTTCCACGTCGTCCCCACGCTGCCGGAGCTCCGCCGGATTTCACCCTCGGCTCATACAATAAGCCTGTTCTTCCCCTTTTTCTCCATAGTCCTTTACATTCATCATATTGCATCATCTATCCCCCTTCACAAGGGGGCCTCTTCTCTTATACTTCTTACATCCATCATCTCATTTTCCTCCTACTCGAGTCCGAGAGGGGTTTAAAAGATAACACCAACCAGGTGTGTGTCTTGCCATCATTTCGTTATTTTTATCGCAAGGATTCGAATACTACACCTCCGTCTTTCTAATCCACTTGTCATTTATTTGTCGTTGTCTTGCAAGGGTACCCGTGGAAAGCCCTCTCCGTCGGCCGGCCGGAAGGAGAGGAAGAAGCAACCCGCCATCTCCCGCTTTTGAGGTAGGCGCGATCACCTTCTTATTTTGGGGTCTTTTGGCCCCTGGCGATCACATCTTATCATCGAGGCCGCGGCGAGTCACTTCCCCAATGGCCGTTTAAATTTCTGTTTCCTATATTCTCTTTATATTTTGTTATATATTCTGCTTATATCATCGAGGCCGCGGCGAGTCACTTCCCCAATGGCCGTTTAATTTTCTATTCCTACGATCTCTTTATGCTTTGTTATATTCTGCTTATATCATCGAGGCCGCGGCGAGTCACATCCCCAATGGCCGTTTAAATTTCCGCTCTTATATTTTCTTTATATTCTGTTATATTCTGCTCATATCATCGAGGCCGCGGCGAGTCACTTCCCCAATGGCCGTTTAAATTTCTGTTCTCATATTTTCTCTATATTCTGTTATATTCTGTTCATATTCTCGAGGCCGCGGCGAGTAACTTCCCCAATGGCCGTTTCAATTCTTGTTATTTAATTTTTGCATCATTCCCGTCCCCCCGAGGTCGCGGCGAGTCACTTCCCGCTATGGCCGTTTAATCCCCATATTTTGCTATATCATACTTGTCCCGCTCGCCCCGCCGGAGCAATCTCCCGTGGTGGCCCCTTCTCTCTTTCCTCTCATTTCTGTGTTGCAGCAAACAAAACAAACAAAAAAGAGGAGCCCGCGCGCTCTCCACCTCTTCCTCTTCCCCGCATCCCAGCTCTTCTCCGAACCGCGTGACGTCGCTCACAGATTGGCGATCACGGTGGGACGTCTACTGCTTCCTCTCGGCTACCCTTGCAAGTTCGGCACCCTCCGTGCCCCTCCATCTTGGCGCCCGCGCGCGCCCCCGTTGTGCTCACGGCAGCACTGTCAGTTGTTTGGTTGTTTGTTATTATACGTCTGTTATTTTTGTTGTTTTCCCACTCCATATATCTGTCAGCATTCCATTGCATACATCTATTCCTCCTTTCTATCTTTTTTTCATTTTTTGAGGATCACCCTTTCCCGGTGAAGGAAGGACTCTCCGTTTGGGAATTCCTCTCAACGGACTAGAATCTCCTACACTGGGACCTCCGTAAGTCCCCGACATCGAAGAATCTCCTCTTCGTTCACTGGGCTGGTTGTACCATTGAAGTTCCCCGGAGTTAGTCATTTCGTTCGTGGTGAGACGAGAGACCCTAGCTGACACGGCGGTGAAACAAAAACAAACTAGGGTCCCCATTTTGTGTGAACTTCGGATCTCGCTAAAAATACAAAAAAAATCATCAAAATCAAAACACAAAAAAAAGGACGTAAAAGCATCCACTTGTTTGATAATCTCTGCTACCTACTTGCTAGTGTATGTTTTTGCGTTCTGGAAAAACTGTGAGCATGTCTCACGAGTCTTCTGAGGAGAACCACCCTAGTCGTGGTTTGACAGCCGACCCGCGAGTCTATGCTATGGACTCGGGTCCTTCTCATGACCCCTCGCATGAGGTGCATGTTACTGCCGGGGACACGTCCCCGCCACAGGATATCACTTCCTTACTGGGCGTCCTCGCCAACACGGAGCTTACCTCTGAACAGCTCCGGGCCTTCCAGGCCATTCTAAAGGGGAAATCTGTTTCCCCCACGCCCCAGGAGTCAACTCCGGCTATCGCACCTCTCCACGAGTCCGTGCAGGCCATTCCATCTCCTTCATTGGCGCAAGCCACCCAGTCTCCCTCGCTTCAAGGACAAGCGAGCCAACAACCTCCCTCATTCCAATTCCCGTCACAATCTCAAACTCCCGGTGTTCCTCACACACCGTTTCAGCCAGGACCAACTGTCGGTGGTCCGACAGTTCCCTCTCATTCCGGGTTTCCCCCTCAAGTCTCCGGGAGACAGTTTCTCCCCCAATGGCAAGTGCCACCTTCACCCCCAGAGGAGCTCGCCCAATCGCTCCTCAATAGGTTCAATCGCATGGATGAGCAGTTTCAAAATCTGAGAAAGATGGTGGACGTGAAAGCCACCCCGGAGGTTGCTTTGCCAATCCTCCCTGTCATCCATCTTCCTCCTTCCGAAATGCCCACGTACCGCAGATACAACGGTACCGGCAACCCCTTCATTCACCTCAAGGACTTCATGTATGAGTCCTCCTACTGGCAAAATGATCAGAGGTCCCTGGCGTACCTCTTTCGGAGATCATTGGATGGTCCCGCGCTTGAGTGGTTCTATTCTCTGGAGCCCCGCGAGGCCGAGAATTTTGAAGTAGTTCAGAGAAGGTTCTTGCAGAAATATAGGGATAGGGTCGGTCCCTCACTCTCCATTACCGACCTAGTGGCCGAAAAGATGAAACCCGACGAGGATTTTGTCCGATATGCTGATAGATGGAGGTCTCTGGCGGAGAGAATAAGGGATACCCTCTCCGAGCCCGAACAAGTGAAAATGATTGTGTCTAATGCAACCCCACAGTTCAGACATGTCCTGGCCATGAATAAACTGACTACAATGGAGGAACTCTACGAAAGGGCCCGGTACATCCAAACCCAACTAAAAGACTCCCCCATCATGAACATGTTTGAGTCGCCGAAGCCCAAAGTGGTCAGAAAGACAGGCGCTGGTGTCCCGGGCGGAGCCACAGAAGGGGTCGTGACAAATGAGCAAGTCAGTGCGGTCAACAATGCCAACTATGCAGTCAAC